>OOIL02002123.1:286421-461979 GCA_900332095.2 Cuscuta campestris
ATATTTTTCATGTGCCACTTGTAATATTTCAATTAAACTTTTACTTTGTTTAGTTTACTAAAAAATATGTAATAAAATAAGTACTCCCTCCGTCCCACTATATTCGTCCACTTTTGACTTTTGGAACTGTTCATCTAAGCACTTTGACTCATCAAATTCTCTCAATGTGTAAGCCTAAATATAGTCATGCGTGATCTTGTTTGATTTGTCTTAACATATAGATTATTAATATATAATTTCTATAATTTTTTAATATACAAATTACAAGATAAAATGGATTAAAGAAGTGTATTGGATGGTGTGCAAAAATGAAAGTGGACAAATATAGTGGGACGGAGGAAGTAATGTAATAAGAAAAAAATTAAAATATGTAATGAAGTAAATAAAGATGCAGATGTGATTAAATTTATGTACGGAGTATAATAGTTTCTTTTGAGACGATGGATAATTTTAAAATTTTTAAGCAACGTTTTTTTAATGAATACATTTTATATTTTTTTTAAATTATAAAATAGTCATGAATATTTAAATAGTGAGAAAGTGAAAAGTTTATAAACATTTAATAAAAATAGTGATTATTTAATATAAAATTTAATATGCATGCATGGAAAGACATGTTTCATGTGATTTACATGTGGCGTGACACATGTCGGTAGTATGTACGCGTGGCATGACACGTGTTGTCATTACAATTGTGGGACTCTCTTTTACATATATATATACAATATACAATACAATACAATATATACAATATACAATATATACAATACAATATACAATACAATAAAATACAATATACAATATACAATACAATATACAATATACAATATACAATATACAATATACAATATACAATATACAATATACAATATACAATATACAATATACAATATATACAATGCAATATATACATATACATATATACATACATATATATAGGATAGGATAGAATATATAGGATAGGATATCGGATATAGGATATAGGATAGGATATATATGATATGATATAGAATAGGATATGATGAATTTTGAATACTTAAAGATTATTTAAGACTTTTGAAAATTGTAATTGGGTAACTCAAGATTTTAAAAGATTTTTTAAAATCGTAATTGAATACCTCAAGATTTTGAAAGACTTTTTAAAATTAAGATTGAATACATACAGATTTTAAAAGTCCAAAAAAATCCTATAAAATCCGCAATGAATACACCCCCTTTAGATTGTCCCTTCACGAGTTAGAAAACTATTTACTCGTTGGCACAGAGTAAATTTGCCACGAACATTAAAAAGTTCGACAGTAACGTTCAAAGTTTTTACCAATGGTATTTTCAATGTCGTTTGGCTTTCTCCCCTTATAGCTCATAAATCCCTCTGTCCCAGCGCAACCGAACTCCAATACCAATGGTTGATGTAAAACTCCAAAAATGATCAAGAACGTGAAAAATAAATAGGCACACACAAGAAGAGTGACGGCTAAAATATAACGGTTTAACCCATTAGTATGATTTCTTTTGAGAGCTAGTTCAAAAACAAATTCGTGAGAGATAAACCCAAAGTGGACAATCCATCATTTTACTACTTAGAACATTATATACAAAAAAAACTCTCTCCCTCTTTATACTAATAAATCAAGCTTTTCAAGGCTTTTTCACCTCACTTACCATGTCGTGAGAAAGATAAATAAATAACAATTGAGCCATGCAAGACGCCAAAATTTTCCAAAATTTTCCATGCTAATGCTGTAATGACTAGACCTGGCAATCAGGTCAATCAGTTCGGTTCTGGTTCCGGTCTTTTCGGTTCGGGGCTCATTCGGATATATGTTATAATTGGTTTGGGTCGGGTCGGTTCTGGGTTTATTTCGGTTTGACTGGTTTTTGGTTTCGGTTCGGTTTCGATTCTGATTTGCATCGGGTTGGATTTACATCGGATCAAGTTTATATCGGTTCGGGTTTATATCGGTTTGGATTTATATCGGTTCTGGTTTGTAACGGTTTGGGTTTGTCTCGTTTGAGTTTATATCGATTCGAGTTTGTATTGATTTAGATTTATATTAATTCAGATATATTTTAAATATTTACTAATAAATCAATAATATCACTTAATAAATATAATAAATTTATGATATACTCTGTAGTCATTTTATTATTTAACAAGAACGATATAAAAAATAACACTTACATAACTGACTAATTGTTTACATTCTAAAGTTTTCCCTCCTAAATTTTTTGGCTTGATCTTTTTAATTAACATTCTATTTCGTACTTCCTTTGTTTCTATTTAACTACCCATTTCACTATGTGCATCAAATATTGGAATAATTATATATGAAAATATATAATGAATTAAAATATACTACCTTTGTCCCGCTATATTCGTCCACTTTTGACTTTTGGAACTGTTCATCTAAGCACTTTGACTCATCAAATTCTCTCAATGTGTAAGCCTAAATATAGTCATGTGTGATCTTGTTTGATTTGTCTTAACATATAGAATATTAATATATAATTTCTATAATTTTTTAATATACAAATTATAAGATAAAATGGATTGAAGAAGTGCATTATGGTGTGCAAAAATGAAAGTGGACAAATATAGTGTGACGGAGGGAGTACAAAGTAAAAGTTATTACCAAATTGTTGGTATTAAAAAAAGACTTATTATTTTTAATATTTTTGCTAATATGTTTGAAGGTAGGAAGAGGTAGAGAAAGGTAGAATTATTTAGTACTCCATAACAAAAATTGGGATAGGCTAAGAGAGGTAGGGTGAGGTGGAGGGAGGTAGGGTTAATTTAGGTGACCGCCAATTTATAAACTCTATTTCGCGCAACTATCCTCGCCGTACCGATAGAAAACCAATCACCATCTTCATATCTCCATCCTCCGATCGCCATCTCGAACAAGACAGGTATTTCCATTTTTTCCCTACAATTTTCAATTTGTTTTCGTTCTGCCTTTGCGTCGTTCCGTCGTTCAATTTTGGTTTCTGGGCGACTCTGCTCCAGATCGGAAGGTATTTAATTTTCTTATTTCTCCCCTCTGTTTTTGCATGCAATCCCGATCCCTTTTTTCCGCATTGCAACCATGAAAAGGGACCGGCTTTTTGCCGGGTTTCCTCCATGAATGCTCAAAGATCTCGCCTTTTTTTCTTTTGGGTCGAAATTTATTCTGGGTTTTTGTTGTTTGGCACTTTGGCTGGATCTTTTTTTTTTTCGTTCTGCCTTTGCTCATTAAATCATTATTTCTTTCTGCACGGATTTTGCTTACTTCACTTCAATTTTTTCACTTTTTTTGCTTACTTCACAGATTTTGGTTCTGCACAGATTTTCAATTTTACTTCACTTTTTTTTTTGCTTATTTCAATTTTGCTTTCAATTTTCTGCAAGATTTTCAATTTAACTTCACTTTTTTTGCTTCCTTCAATTTTGCTTTCAATTTCCAGTTCAAGCTTTCGTTCACTTTTTTTCAGTTTTAGTTTTTTTGTGTCCCTTTTTTCAGTTTTAGTTTTTTTGTGTCCCTTTTTTTCTATTTTTGTGGTTTTTTTCTGTTCTTTTTTTGGGCTCTTTTCTTGTAATTTTTTCTGTTTTTTTTCTACAATGGTGCATTTTTGAGTTCACATTTCGTTTGTAAATACTCCGTAGTAATTTATGGTTTTGTGTTCACATTTAGTTTGTTTACCCTGCTCATTGAGTCTTGGATATTTTACAAAATTTGAGCCAATTTTACTTGAACTTGAGATCTCCAAGATCTTAATCCCAGGATGCTACATGTCATGACCTGTCTTTTTTTGTGCTTTTTTCAGGTAATTTTTTCTGTTTTTTTCTGCAATTGTGCATTTTTGAGTACTCTATTTTTGTAGTTTTGTAGTTTTGTTATTGTACTTCGTTTTCTACAGCTTTGTTATTGTACTCTGTTTTTTTGCAATTATCTGGACTTGTAGGTGCTAGTGATTTGAGACCAACATATGGCTAATCTCAAATAATTATTCCATCTTTTTGACTTTTATTTTCTCTTTTCTTTACTTTATCCAGTTTTATTCATTTCAATCAATAACTTTCCAACATTTCACTCTCGTTAAAAATAAAATAAAATACATATGTGAAATTTGCAATATAGGACTTAAAGTTTTTTATTCCCTAAATAAGACTTAATAATGTTTAGAGGGAGAAATAATGTCCAGTAATGATGGACATTTAGTTGAATAATGACTAATTGATAATGACCAAAGATCATACATTGGGAAATAAAAACATATGGTCCTATATTGGGAAAGTCATTATGTTTTAGTCCTAGTTAGGTAAATTTCACAATAGAGTAAAGTGCATTGTTTACCCCCGTACTCTTTAGAAATTGCATGTTTTACCCCTGAACTATAAAAATTGCACCGTTTACCCTCGAACTCCTTGAAAATTGCATGATTTACCCATGCATACTAAAAAAATGCATCAAATACCCGTGAACAAATTAAACCGTTGCATCGTTGGTCCTAAACTATTAGATAGGGAGTGCGTTGCTTCCACGCACAACAACTGCAAATATGATTCATCTGACCCTTGCGATTTTTTCAAAGTACCTTTCCCCAAAATTGTCGTCTTTATTTAAATGTTCATGGGTAAACAGTACAATTTTCGTAGAGTTTAGAGATATTTGGTGCAATTTTTATTGTTCAGGAGTAAAGCGTGCAATTACTAAAGAATTCAGGGGTATTTGGTGCATTTTTTAATGTTCGGGGGTAAACCGTGCAATTTTCAAAGAATTCGGGGGTAAACGGTAAACAATACATATTCCCTTTTCTTATATCAGCCAATGTCTTCTTTTGCGCTGGGAACCAATTTTGTTGTCCTTATTCATTGCCTGAAAGATACATTGCAGGGGCACATTGTGACTTTCTTGATTCCACCCGGCCAGTAATACCTTTTGGCAAAACAGCGGCAAGAAAATTCAATTCGTCGATTGATCGAGGATGGGAGGAGCCGTGCTTGTCGCCCTTGCTGCTGCCATTGGCAACCTCTTGCAAGGATGGGACAATGCAACAATAGCAGGTACCCTATTATCATTCCAAATGTTCTCCTCCTTACAAAAAAATATTTTATACATATATACTCCATATTTGTTTGTTTTATAATCATAATTGTGTGGTCCTACGTTGGATGGGTGAATACATTTTAGGATCAGTGCTTTACATCAAGAAGGAATTCAACCTGGAAACGCTGCCGATGATAGAAGGGCTGATCGTGGCGATGTCATTAATCGGAGCGACATTCATCACGACGTTCTCGGGACCCGCATCTGATTCGCTTGGAAGACGACCGATGCTCATAATCTCCTCCGTTCTCTATTTCCTCAGTGGCTTGGTCATGTGGTGGGCCCCTAATGTTTATGTCCTGCTTCTGGCAAGGCTGCTGGATGGGTTTGGAGTTGGTCTCGCTGTGACGCTTGTTCCCGTTTACATATCTGAAACTGCCCCTCCGGAGATTAGAGGATTTCTGAATACTTTCCCCCAGTTCACTGGCAGTGTTGGGATGTTTTTGTCATATTGTATGGTCTTTGGAATGTCACTCACGGATTCACCTAGTTGGAGGCTGATGCTTGGAGTTCTCTCAATCCCTTCTCTTCTCTACTTCCTTTTGACTGTTCTCTACTTGCCTGAATCGCCTAGGTGGCTTGTCGGTAAAGGCAAGATGAGGGAGGCCAAGAAAGTTCTGCAGAAATTGCGCGGGAGGGATGACGTATCAGGTTCATTATTTTCTTGTTTTAAATCTTCATTGGCAATCAAATAATTGGAAAAGCTGTGTTAGTGAAAGTAATACGGAGCAGAACAGGATGGATTTTAGTTTAATGTCCATTGCATGGTATAACCAAAAGTTAAATAGTGACCTTGCTTTGTTTATTTGTTTTTTCTAGCTTAAACTGAGCTTCCACGAATAACTAAGCGCCGGGTTTTTATTTATCGACAGGCGAGATGGCACTGCTGATGGAAGGTCTAGATGTTGGAGGCGATATATCGGTTGAGGAATATATAATTGGACCAGACAATGAGCTTCTTGCTGATAACCAAGAGCATGCAGTAGACAATAAGAATCAGCAGACTATTAAGTTATATGGTGCTGAAGAAGGCCTTTCATGGGTAGCGAAACCGGTCACGGGTCAAAGTACACTCGGCCTGGCTTCTCGACGCGGAAGTATGGCTGCAGCAGCAGCTCACGGCTCTTTCGTGGACCCGATGGTCACTCTCTTTGGCAGCGTACATGAGAAACTTCAAGATCCAGCAGGAGGAGGAAGCATGAGAAGCATGCTGTTTTCAAACTTTGGCAGCATGCTCAATGTGGCCGAGAACAAGAACGAACAATGGGATGAGGAGAACGTAAGGGACGGGGAGGAGAGCCACATGTCTGATGATGACTCCGGGCACGATTCGTCCGAGGAAAACAATTTAAGGAGCCCTTTGCTCTCGCGTCAAGGCACAAATGCCGGAAGGGATATTGCGGAGACTAGACAAGGAAGCACTCTCATCATGCAAGGAGGCGAAGAAGTAAGCGGCATTGGCATTGGAGGAGGATGGCAGCTTGCCTATAAGAAAGATGAGAGGAAGGAAGGGGCACTTAAAAGGATCTATTTGCACCAAGAAGGCGGTGGCGGTGTTTCAAGACGCGGGTCTATCATCTCCCTTTCGGGAGGACCTGATAACCCTGCAGCAGAAGGTGAATGCATTCAAGCTGCTGCTCTGGTTAGCCAGTCAGTTCTTAGGACAGAAGACATTATGGGCCAAAAACCTATTGAAGAAGCTATGGAGAAAACATCCAAGTCTGCAACTAAAGAATCAACCTGGAAGGATCTCTTCGAGCCTGGAGTTAAGCATGCTCTTATTGTTGGTGTTGGACTTCAAATACTTCAACAGGTACACATTTTGATCTACTGTATATATAATGTACCAATAAAAACATTGGCGGGTACAAGACAGTAATATGAATATATATACTCTTGCTAAGATTAAAAACTTTGAACTTTACTTAATTACCTTATGTTAATATGTGTGCACTTATTTAAAAACTTCAATTAAGTAGCATTGTGCTCAAAAAACTACTCCCTCCGTTCCATGAAACCTTTCTCCTTTCTTTTTTTATCCGTCCCACAAAACACTTCTCATTTCTATTAAAAAGTCACTTTTACCCCTTACTTTTTCATACCCTAACTATCACATCATACCTTTTTACTAATAATCTATCCATCAGATCATACTTTTACCCATCACATCAAAGGACATTTTTGGAAATTCAATACCAAAATACACTCCCCTTAAATCCTCCTAAAAAGCAAAAGTCCCATGTTTCATGGGACGGAGGGAGTAGTTTTTTTACATTTTCTAATTTAAGTCGGATTGACTCTTAGAGTATTACCATCTGCATGGTTATCTATGTATTACAGTGATCTAATTCTTAATTAATATTTGTGATTGGCATTGCAAAGTTTTCCGGTATAAATGGGGTTCTCTATTACACTCCTCAAATTCTTAAACAAGCCGGTGTAGGACTCTTGCTTTCAAAGTTGGGGTTGGGCACAGACTCGGCATCTATCCTCATAAGTGCTGCCACGACTTTGTTGATGCTTCCCGCGATAGGCATTGCAATGAGGCTGATGGATATTGCTGGCAGGCGGTAAGTCTTTTTGGTTTTTCTTACACATATTTATATATATCTCAATGTGATGAAATCTAGCCAATTGAAACATATTCCATCATATTACTTTGTAGTATTTGCTAGTCCACCAACCTGTTACACTATTATGTATGTTATATTCGATCTGCAGGTGGCTTTTGCTCTACACGTTGCCGGTCTTGCTAGCATCGCTAGTGACACTAGTCCTGGGGAACATTATTCATATGTCCCAAGTACTCAACGCCGTTATATCCACAATAAGTGTTGTGATCTACTTGTGCTGTTTCGTCATGGGGTTTGGCCCGATACCGAACATCCTTTGCGCTGAGATCTTTCCAACGCGTGTTCGTGGCCAGTGCATTGCCATATGTGCTCTCACATTTTGGATTGGAGATATCATTGTCACATACTCCCTCCCTCTAATGCTCTCATCTGTTGGACTTCGTGGGGTCTTTGGCATCTACACTATTGTGTGTGCAATAGCATGGATTTTCGTCTTCTTAAAAGTTCCTGAAACGAAGGGCATGCCACTTGAAGTGATCACGGAGTTCTTTGTTGTTGGCGCGAAGCAAGCTAGTGAATAATTAATTGCACCAATGTAACTTTTCTTCTATTGCTCTCCACATTTTAGTGGAATTTGAATAATTAGGAGGGAGTCAGATGCATGCTCACTGAAATTCAAAGTCATCTAGGATTGAAATTTTGGAAGGTACACAGAGAACAAGAAAGACGATCAATCCTCAAGAAGATCAATGTCCAGAAACAAATGAATTATATTTATTTAATTCTTTTTAATACGTCGTAGTATATGTTATGCATCATTCTTTTAAACCTTGGGTTTCATAAATCAGTCACATTGGCCGCATAAGAATGGAAATATTCATTATAGAAATTCTTCTTGTGTTGATACATACCTAATAATGAGTACACAATATTTTTACTACTTTCATGTAAATATTTATAAGATGCACTATTTCATGTAAGAGGCATTCTGTGATTACAACAATGGTGAAGATCAATGACGTAAATGGGCGTCAACGAATCGTGCACTCCATGTAGCATTGTCCACGTTGTAATAGGTGACATAGAGTACAATTCACCAAAATAGTTACTTTGAGTAGTTTATTATGGAGTAAAATATACTCCCCCAATTTTGTCCCATTATTTTTTTAATCTCATCTACTATTCACATAGAAATATAGAATCATTGAATGTATCTCATGAGTATACAATCAAACCGACAATTGAATAACATATCACTCAATGGAAACCTCACCATCAACATTTTTACCATCAATACGTGCACTACAAGCTAAGGTTTTATTTTATGCTCTCTCTATTATTGAAAACACTCTCCATTTTGACCAAGTGCCAAAACAAAGGAGTGTAAAATTGTTGTTGACTTCTAATTTTGTCTTTGATGTGATGAGTAAAAGTAAGATGTGATGTGTAGATTATTAGAAAAAAGTATGATGTGATAGGTATAGTAAGAAAAAAACTATGAATAAAATTGCTTTTTTAATCGAAAAGTGGAAGTGTTTTAGTGGAAGAGAAAAATGAAAGAACAAATGTTTTTCCAAATTGAGGGAGTATGTACTATGTAGTACTCCCTCTGTCCTATTTTAAATTGATTGTTTTCTTTTTTTTCCGTCTCAAAATAAGTTGCGTGTTTCTTGTTATCGAAAATTTTTAAGAATAAAATATCTAAACTATCCCTAAAATAAGTCACTCTTCTCCATCTTATATTCTCATTCATCGTCACTTCTACTAAAAAGTAATGACAATTTTGAAAAATCATCTCTATTTTTTCTTTTCCTTAAATATGTTCCAAAGTCAAAACGGGTGATTTAAAACGGGACAAAGAGAGTATTTTTTATATGCACATTTTCTAGAAAGATGTTTATTTTGTACATAATAATAATAGGGTATAATACTAATAATAATATTATGTAATAAATAACAACAATAACTCAGATCCCACGAAAGTAGTATCTGAGGAGAGTGTGTATGTGTATACGAAGATATTGTCCTTTTTGAAAGTAGAAAGAAAGATCCATGGATGAAAATGTCACATAAAATAAATAAATCCGATATAGCATTGACAAAACACAAATAAATCACGGGTAAATTTCAATAATGGTACCTCAACTTTCACTAGAATTTTGAAGTGGTACCTAAACTTCAAATCTTTTCATAAAAATCCCCGAACTTACATAATCATTTAACTTAAAGTTCATTTACCCGTTTCTAGGTAAACTTCCGGTCATTTGAGCTAAAATTAGAATTTTATATATTTTAAAATTTTTAATTTGACCCCATTTCTTTTTTACTTCTTCTTCCCCTCCATCCCTTCTTTTTCTTCTTCTTTCACCCCTTTCTTCTTCTTCTTCCTCAAATACCTGAGTACTCTCTCACCTCTTTCTTCTTCTTCTTCGGCCCCCACAGTACTCTCTCTATAAAAAAAACGCACTCGGGTCGGGAACGAACTCGGGACCCGCCAGGGCGCGGAAATCTATGATCGTTTCCCTGTTCTGCGCGGCGGGGCTGGGAGTGGCGGCGATGCTGTTCGCGACGGCGATGAGGCACAGGTGGGGGAGGTTCTTCACCGGCGACGAGGAGATTCTCCGGCTGACGGCGGTGGCGCTGCCGATAGCGGGGGCGTGCGAGCTGGGGAACTGCCCGTAGACGACGGGGTGTGGGGTCCTCAGGGGGAGCTCAAGGCCGAGAATTGGGGCCAACATAAACCTGGGATCATTCTACCTGGTTGGGATGCCGGTGGCGGTTGTTCTTGGGTTCGGGCTGAAGATGGGCTTCGCCGGACTGTGGTTGGGCTTTCTGGCGTGCACCGTTTTCATGCTCCGCTCCCTCACTACAACCGACTGGACCCTCCAAGCCGAAAGAGCCAAGCAGCTCACCGCCACCACAACCACCCAATCTTCGCCGCCCATTCCTCCATTTGATAAGCAGAGCAAGGCCGCCGCCGCCGCCAAAGTTGCATCGGAGACCTTTTGCGGCAGAGACACGGCGCGAGACGGCTGTTCCATAGAAATGGAACCTTTCATAAGGGGAAATTCCCTAAATGGTACTAAAAGAATAACATTTTCCACAAATAGAACCGGTGCTATTCAAAACCTTTTTTTTAATGATGTCATCACCTCGAAAAAACTATAATGCCCTTTATGCTCATTCGGTGCTCCTGGTCTTCTGCCTCTAGCTCGGAACATAAAGATAAGTGTGTATTCTGCCCTAGCATCAATAATCTAGAATTGGCATTCGTTTTTCATCCAAAGATCGAGCTTTACTTACACATATGGACCGTAATTTTCGTAATAGTAGCTTGCTTATAGAGACAGTTCTGGAAATCGATGGGGAGATGAGGTGGAATTACGGGTCGGCGAGGTGCAAGAATCGCCGCCACTGCTCGGTGGTGGCGGCGGAAGAGGCGGAGGCGGAGTTGAAGAGGGGGAGCTCCTGGGCTGACATGCCGATAGAGCTATTGAGGGAGGTGTTGATGAAGGTGGAGGAGTCGGAGGAGAAGTGGCCGTCTAGGAGGAGTGTGGTAGCTTGTGCCGGAGTTTGCCGGAGCTGGAGGGAGATCATGAAGGAGGTGACACATACCCCGGAAGCTTCAATGCATTTTTATATCTTTGAAATTTCAATGTCATTTATTTTTTCTAATAGTGTCCTCATTTTCTTTAGCCATTAACTATTGTGATAATTGAACTAATCCTTACTCTCATTCATTATCCATTCTGATATATGTATTTAGTAGATGTTAGTTTTCTTACAACTAATGCTCTATTAGTGTCCTTCACAATTTTAATGTCTTCGCGATTCAAATGTCCTCGATCTATACAAAAATAATATCCTCCGCACTTTTTTCATCTAATGTCCATCTATTCATTCCCGAGATATTGTGACAATTTAATGTTCACTTACTTTCAATTTATATCCACTTCGAATAAATATTATAGTTCACAAGATTTAATGTCGTCATTGTATGCAGAGTTCAATATCCTAGGAGAATAAAAGAATATTTTTTAAAAATTAAAAATTTTAGACCCTTGTGGGGTTGCAACACAATTAAGTGAAATTGTGACAAATCAATATCAATTCCCATTCATTATATACTCAAAATTAATTAAGGGTGTGATAAAATATACTCAGTTATAAGAAATTGATTAATGACCTTTTTCTTAAACCTAATGCTCTATTAGTGTTCATCACCATTTTAATGTCTTCGCAATTTAAATATCTTCCGTTAACTATAATAATATCCTATGCACTTTCTTCATTTAAAGGAATTAAAGCCCATATATTCATTGTTGGACATTGTGATACTTTACTATACATTTAGGAAAATTTACTTATATAGTACTAAAACAGAGTGAGTTTCCCAATGTAGTATCATTATTCAATGTCCACTAGACATCATTATAGTAAATGTCTATCATCACGGGACATTATTCAACGTAATTATCCACTGCTAATAGACATAGTGAGTTTCCCAATATAGTATCATTGTTCAATGTCCACTAGACATTATTATAGTAAATGTCCATCATCACTGGACATTATTCAAAGTAATTGTCCACTGCTAATGGACATTGTAATGTTATTCAAGTATTGTTTAAGGAACAAAAAGTATAGGTACTACATTAAAAAAAGACATACATTTTAACACAATTTTGTGCAACTTTCCCATTTATTCACACCTAAATAATGTTCACTTCGGATAAATATTATTCACAAAGTTTAATGTCCTTATATACAACGTTCAATTTCCTAATAGACTAACAGAACATTTTTTTAAAAAATACCACTGTAAAAATGATTTGATGATTCGGCACAATTAAGACCCTTTTTTTGGGTTGAAAATTTAAAGTTGGATGTTGGAAGAGACTTGAAGGATTTGGAAAAACTTGAAAGAGTTGAATAATATTGGAAGAACTAAAGTGTTAAAAAGTCACTCAATTAAATGATCAACTAAATAAATATGTAAGAAACTTCTAATTTTAGATGTAAAAAAAATTATTCATTTGCGTGTTTGAGGTGGTTTGTTATAAATCTGGATATATAATGTTATTGTATATTCATTATATATATAAATACTTTTTTTAGTCGTTATTGGAAAAAACTGAAAGAAATTGAAAAGAATCAGAAAGATTTAGAAGTTAACTTTTCTAACTCAAAAAAACAGGAGATACAATATTTTAGAACAATAGAATAAATAATTAAATTGCATCACATTTATTCTCCGTAGGATGAGCACTCAAAAAAAAGTAAAAAAAAACTTTGCAAGAGGCCGGCAAAAGAATAGGGGGAGCCAATGGGCCGTCCGATTTAGGAGGCTAATTTGGGGATTGTATGTAAAAAAGAGTACTATTAATAGAATAATAGGGAAACGGTTCTAGATTGGGAAAACCGATGCCTTTTAGTACCATTCTAGGCAAATTTGTCCTTTCATAATCATTGTAAAAAATTAAGCCAAAAAAAAAAGACGGTAGTGATATTAGCACTCCAAATATTACTATATGCACTCCAATTCTTCTCTTCTTTAAACTCTCTTACTAAAATACCCTTACGTCTAAAGTACTTTGTTGTTTTTAACTAGGAATTTTATACTCCCTTCGTCCCTAAATCATTTACACTTTATGTAAAACGAAGTAAAGTCTCACATTTTATTTAAAGATTAGTATATAAAAATATAAAAGTAACATATTTAAAAAGTAGATCAAAAGTTCTACAAAACAAAAAGCGACAAGATATGAATATTTTATTTTATCAAATAATCAATGAAAACATGTGAATAAATAAAAACTCCCTTAATTTTTGAATAGTGAACTGTGTAAATCGTTTAGAGAGGGAGGGAGTATTACTTCATTGTTTATTCATTTAACTTTGATTGATTCTATGTGTTTAACAAAACATATATATGTATCATACAAAAAAATTCATTTTCTTTTAATCCGTCATAAATATTTTTTTCGACCTTTTTTGAAAATAACCTCTCCATCTCAAGTTAACTTGTTCTCTTTAACTTTACAGAGATTAAAAAATAATGGAAAACAAATGGAAAAAATGGCTCTTTTAAAGTCATAGAGAAAAAATTAACTTGAAATATCTTTTCTACATAAATGGCTAATATTTTCAAAAAACAAATGAAAAAAGTTACAGAAGTAGTTAGGGAAATGAAAACAAAATAAATAATTTTAGGATACGGTGACTTTTTTAAATAAAAAAAATTAATTAAACAATTAAAAAATAAAGTAGTACTCCATATAACTTTTCTAACTATGAAGAATGAATTGAAATATTGTACACAAGGGTATTTTAGGGAGAAAAATAAAAGAAAACAATGAGGGGAGTGCATCTAGTAATTATTGGAGTGCCAATATCAACTGCCAAAAAAGAGAACCAATTACTGGGCGGATCTGAACCATTAATTAATTAATTAATTTTTGTTGATGTGAATTCCTTTGAAAAACAAACACACAGACACATACGGAAGGGACAAGAACGTACTTGGCTTTGGATCTTTTGACAAGAAGAAGAAACAGAAGGGATGGGAGGGGGAAGAAGTAAAAAAGAAATGGGGTCAAATTTTAAAATATATAAAATTTTAATTTTAGCTTAAATGATCGGAAGTTTACTTGGAAACGGGTAAATGGACTTTTAGTGAAAGAATTATGTAACTTCGGGAATTTTTATAAAAGGATTTGAAGTTTAGATACTACTTCAAAATTCTAGTGAAAGTTGAGGTACCATTACTGAAATTTACTCTATAAATCACCAAGTAAGATCAAACCAAATTTAACGAGGAAATAATGCGGCAATCAGATGGCAACAAGCATATAAGTGATGCAAGGTAGAAAACAACAAGTATAGTAAACTACTCCTAAGGGCAAGGCGTGTGCAACTAATTTAATCCTAAGTTTTCAAACACTCCTATATATCTATCTATGACAATAATGATAGTTAAAATAAAGATAATACATAGTGTGAAAAATGTATGTAAATAATTTTTAAGTAATTGTTGGAAGAAGTAGAAATCGAAATTAATTGGAAAAAATTAAAAGAAATTAAAAGAAATAAGGAAGAATTGAAAAATGTTAAACATCTTATATGGTTTTTTAGAAGAGCATCTTTAATGTAAGATTCTTAATGAATCACTTTACCTATAAATTAATTATGATGTGAAGTGTATGTAGTGTACATATGGAGCAACAATTGCTTCCTTTTTCAAACGAATTACTTAGTGAAGTAAGTGTATCTAAGTTTTAAACTTTTTCTAAACAACCTCCACTAAAGATAGATAAAGCAACTCTTATGAAAATTTGATGGTCTGTGCTCCATATGTGTTCTTCATAAGTTCTACATCAATTTTTTCAAGTGTACAACTTCTTAAGGCTCCGCCCCTGTTCTTAAACACTTTGCGCTAAAGATGCTCCTGAACTTATGAACAAAGCTGAAACTAAAAAAAGTAAAAATTTTAAAATTCAAATATAAGAGAAAATTAAAGAGTTAGCGTGTTAAAAAAATAGAGTCCGAGTTAAAAAATACGGCATTGGATATTAAAAGTTATAATTATAATAATGATACTTGTACACTACTCCATTCGTCTCAAGTTAAGTTGCATGTTTACTATTTACACAGTCAAACTTCTTCCATTTTTTTTCTTATTTTCGTTACTCATAGGATAAATTAATATACTCATGTCATCTCTTTTTTTTCGTAAAGATTTTGATGTAGTTTTTTAGCCTGTAACTTTTATTTATTAATTTTGTCCCAATTCTATAATAAATTATATTGAAAATAACTCCCGTCAAACATCATTAATTGAAATTGAAGATTTAAATTGTGATGGAGAGAGTACTTTTGTACAACTAGGGGTTGGAGAAGTACTTTGATATCTCACACTCTCACAAAATGTATGATAAATTTAACAGTGGCATCTTATACACCCTCAGTCCAAAATTGTTTACAACATTTCAAACGATGTACAAAATATCATTCTCCCCCGTCCCTAAATAGATTATAATTTTTTTTATTTCTCCTCTCGATAACTTTTGTTTGTTTACGCGATTTCATTAAGTATTTGATAAAATAAAATATTCTTGTCACCTCTTGTTTTGTAGAACTTTTGACGTAGTCTTTTAAAATGTAATCTTTATATCTTACTGATATACAAATTTGTAAATAAAATGATTTCAAAAAGTAGGAAATTTTTCTTCGTAACCCGTAATTTGTAATCTATTTAGGGACGGGGGGGAGTATCTTTTAAAAATCATTTTATTCACAAATTGGTAGAGAAATAAAAAATAAAATTACACTGTTCAAAAATAGACCATAATTTCTACAAAACAAGATGCGACAAGAATATATTTTATTTTATTAAATAATCAACCAAAATAAGTAAAAAAAAATTAAAGTTATCGAAATGTCAAAATAGCAACAATGAGATTTTTTTTTGTAGGAGGGTACTAAAGTGTTTTTTGCAACCCTCCCAAACAAAAGTGTAGAAGTGTCATGATTCAGGACTGGTAAGAGCAACTCCAATGGTAAGACGTACGGAGTATCTTGGAGAGGTATATATCTCATTTACCTCTCCAAATGATCAAATTTACCTTTCCAAAAGGTGTGCAACTCCAATGGGGGAAGGTAAATCAAAAGGCAAAAGAGGGAAAAAATCCATCTCCATACATTATTGGAAAAAAATTAGTTGATTTACCTTGTTAAATCAAATTTTAATTATTAGAAAAGAAAATATACATTCTTAAAAAAATCATGGGGAGGTAAATTTGAGGTTTGTTGTCTTTGTTTCTTCTTGATTAAATTTTTAAATTTAAAGATTTTATAAAAATACAACTAATTTATTGGGAAAAAAAATTAGAATGTCCGTTTTGAAATAATTAAATATACATTATGTCTAATTACACATGTAAAATTATAAATACCTGAATAGAAAAAACTTAAAAATACAGAGTGCAAGATTAAAAAACAAAGTATCCTTTTTTTGTTAATTCTTGACTCGTTAAGTTTTACAATGACAAAGAGACAAATTAAAAATTTATAATAATACATTCAAGCAAAAATACAATAACTAAAGTAATTGATGAAATAAATTTAAAAGGTGGGAAAAATTGATATACCTCTCCAAATGAAGAAGGTAAAGATATCTCTTCAAAATTGAAGAAGGTATAATACCTTCTTTTACCTCTCCTATTAGAGAATGATTTTTAATGAAAAGAGGTATGTATCACAAATATTCTTCTTTACCCTTTCATATACCTCTGCCGAGTTGCTCTAAGGGAATTTGTTTAAAAAAATTTGGGAATTTCTGGAAACGGCCCAATTTTGCATTTCCCAACCTCCAAATCCAATTCTGAGTTCCTTCGTCAATGGAGGACAGCTTCAGAGTACGAGTTGACAGAGTATTCGGCTCTCTCACTTCAACTTCATCATCATCTCCATCTCCGCAACCTACGTTTTCTCGCTGTGGAGTCTCACAGACGACGAAATCCGCAAAGACACCTGGACTCGCGAACCTGCCCCGCTCTCCGACGCAGGGAACCCCGATTTTGGAAAAGATTCTGACGACGAAGGGTGGCCCTTTCCTTCAGCTGTCGATCGTGTGCTATCATCGCTCAGCAACGAAGGAGATGAGAAGCAGACGCCGAACCCTAATTCTGGGGTTGGGGATTTGATGAAGGACTTGGAGGATGATCTTGAGGAGCTTGATGATGATAATGATGAAGGTGGAAGCCTTGCCGGGGAGGGTAGTTCAAAGGGTGATATGGTGGAGGATGAGGAGGAATTTGATGTGCGGAAATCCTTTGGAATGGACTCCACTCTTGATTTCGAGGTATGGTGGCTTGAATTTTATTCTTTTGGTGGAATATGTTTCTCTTTGAATTTTTTTTGTTGATTTTATTTGATTGTTCTTACTGCTTGATTTAGATTAGGTTAATTTTAATAACATCAAAAGAGTAAATTAGACAAAAAAAAAGAAAGATAAAGTAGAAATTGAAGAAAATCCGGAGTTGAATATTTGTGTGCCTATTTTTATTTCNGGGGGGGGGGTATGGATATGTCTTTGAATGTTTTTGTGTTTCTAATTCTGTCATGTATTGCAGTTACTGCTATTGATAGTTAGGGCTATGTGGGAATGAAAATGACAGTCATGTTAGGCAGTTCAGCTCAGCATTCAATTTGTAAAAGTAGGAAAAATGAGCACAAAGGCAATTTCATGGAATTCCTTTTATTTTTTTGTATTAATCACAAATAATACATATACTTTAAATCAACGCTCTAGCATATGGTGGCATGTCTATGCTCTCACTCACCACACACAACTACAGGATCACATCACTAGACTTTTGAACTTCCAAGTTACTCGACTGTTATAAGGAAAGTAACCATTATCAGACTTCGATAGTAGTTACCAACTCAGTTGGACTCATGCTGGCATGTGGTGGGACTCAACTACTAACCTCTTTCCCGGTCATAGTTGGCATGGTGCATGGCGCCAATCAATTAATCTTGGTGATGTGTCAGTTTCCTATGGCAATAGCGCAACAATGGTGTCACCACAGAACACAAGTCACACAACTAATTAACTCAATTCACAAATGTATATGACATATATTCAATACAAAATGATAAAGTACTTGATCTAAATACTTAAATAGTCTTGTTGGAAATAAAAGCAAAACCAAAAGTTCATTCCAAAACACCCGAAGGTACAACAACAACAACCCACTCGAATCCCACCAGCATAAGGTCTGGGCCAAAGCACCCGAAGGTTCTAGTATTAAAACAGTTTTAGCAAAACTCAAAATTAAATTTAAAATGAAGTTGATAAAAATTTCAAACCATAGCTGGAGGTTGCCTGTAGCTGGTCGGAAGGTTTGCTGGCATATCTCAAGAGCTGGGAGGTTGGCAGGTTGCCTGTTGCAGAGTTGCAGTGATTCCCAGGCTAAGTCGCAGTGGGTCCTTCTCACGTCGTGATCTGCAAAGACTAAGAGGAGAGAAGTTGCAAGAGAGACGGCTCTGTGCCAACTGCCAACTGAAGAGAGTAAGACAGCCCACAAAAGAAAAGTGGACAAAAAAGTGGGACGAAGGGAGTATTTCATATTAACACATTGAAATAATTTATGAAAGTGGTTTACAAGATAAATATAATGAAATCTTTTTTATTAATATGCAATGTGGTTTTTATTAAATTGATGTATAAAGTATGAGGGAGTTTATTGGGGTTGTTCATGATGTTCAAAGCTTGTTCAGTCAACTGGAAAAACGTCAAACTAGGCAAATACACTTCAATAGAGGTTCTAATTCTTCTTTGATATGTTGGATATATGTTATTCTTCATATGGTTTTAAATTATACGTTTCTCAAAAGCGAGAGTTCAATACTCAATCTGGAAAAGAGTACTTTGTTTTATCTTTAATTTTACCTGCTATTGTGAGCAAAAGTGTTACTATTGATCAAATTATATGTTTTAAGCTAAAAAATAGAGCAGTCATTTTTAAGGTGATTAAAAAGGTGCTCTCAGCTCAACCCAAACCCTCATGTTTAGGGTTAGGGTTTAGGGGTTTTCAATCGGAACCCGGAACAACCTGCCTGAACCGATTTACAGATCTAATGAAAAGTTATTCCAATTAGGCTGGGTGTTGTTTGGGAAATTTGTTTTGTGGAAAAATGTCAGAAGTGGTTAGTGACTTAGTGTAGTGCTATTCTCCATCCAACTTGTTTTAGGACTTAGAAGTAAAACTGTGTACATCGTACTCTCTCTAAACTCCATGTAGAATGGGGTAACTAGATTTGTTGCTGTAGTGGTCTTGTTTTCAAATGGTATATGTGAAAGTGCTCTTAAAATTTCAGATGTTATCTTGCTTTTCTACGTCCATTGGCAACAATGCTAAAAGAGTAATTTTTTACAATGTTTTGGTTTCGGGTGAACAATGGACTAAATCAAACTGACATTAATCTTCCCTTACTTTTCTATAAAGGTTTGGGAAGTAGGTGGAACAATGCATCTAGGGGTAAGGTTGTGTACATCATGACTTCCTAGAACCCAACAGAGTTGGGATTGTTCTGGGTTTGTTATGGTCGTTATCTTGTTTTCCATGGGAGTTACATAAATTACCCTAAGTACACCATGCGGAAGAGAATGTATCTGATACTGCTATTGAGAAGCAAAGCATGAATGCCCTGCAAGTCAGTCCCTTGATATTATTGGAAGTACCCTGTCAAGCTTTTTGTTGTTATTGCTTATGCAGTGAGTTTATCTTTTGACCAAAATTTCAGGAAGAAGAGGATGTGTATGATAAAGTGGCTGTTGGAAGGGAAAAAACTGGTGATCGTTTGTATTTGTCGGATGTCAATGATTATATGCCAGATTTTTATTCCTGTGATGGAATTCTAGACACTTTTAAGGAAGCCTCTAGAGATCCACGTGCTAACCACTTGGGCGCGGAACTCAGGCTTCAAGAAGACGCGGAGGCTGCCAGAAGCTTTAATTCTTTGCATGTTTCTAAGGAAGCGAAGGATAATGTGTTTGACACTCCAAATAGCATATCCGAGTACGGAAATAATGTAAAGTCGATCTTGAAACGAAAGGAGGATCAAATGGGTTGGAGGTCAGAAAAACGTGTTCGGTTTGAGCCAAGCTGCAAAGCTAGTGGTGAGTCCAAAGGAGATAAAACCATAATATCCGGAGTGTCTTACGGAGACATTACTTTGCACCAGGAATCTTCGTCGAAGCATCGGGATTCTTCAAAGGTTCCAGATTATGTGCGCAATCCTTCAAGGTACACCCATTACACATTTGATTCAGGGACTGATATGAATGAAGAGTCTAATCGCCAAGCATACACGGATTTCATCAGCATGCTTAAAAAGCCCAAGTCGTCAGAGCCAGAAGAAGTTCCTGCTGATATCTCAAAACCTGTGATATTCAATCCAAAGAAGAGAACTGGTCAAGGTTTGATGTCCATTACCCGTAATGAGACTGATGTGGCCAAGGAGATATTAATGGAGAGGCCTATGAACCGGAAAAGCTTGCCTGTCAGTTTTGCTTCAGGGGGTATGCCTGAAGACGAAGCAAGGGATATGGAGGTAGATGAACAAGTAACTGAACAAAAAAAAACGGTCAAGGGCGGGGGTGAACGAACAGCTCGCCATTATCGTTCCAGACAGAGCTTAGAGTCCGACAAGGGTGATTCTTGATCTGTGATGTGCAAAGGGGGAGCATCTCATTTGTTTGTAACTCGCAGGAGATTGAGTTGTTGTGCTATACTAATTAATTATTAATACTAAGTACTACAAAGGGGGAGCATCTCATTTTTGTTTTCACTTTTCAGTCTTAACCAATATAAGATTCCATTTTACTTTTAATGGAAGAATTGTGTGCTTCTTACCATTCTCTCCTTTTTGCATATATAAATCTTAATCACAGAATTTGCATTTTTTTAAGAACCACATTGGGCCAATTGTGATACTCCGTATCTTTTTACGAAGCAAAGATAGAGTACATGGCTTGTCTTTTTTGTTGCCTAACTTAATTGGCCTGATAGTTCAGAATACTAGAAATTACCTGATCAAATCATACATTCCTTCTGTTTGGATTTGGCTATCCACTTTCTAATTTGATCTCATTCTAAAGGAATGATGAATGGAATTGGAATTGAAATTCTATGGGATTCAATTCCATAGAATTAAATTCACCAATTTCAATTCATTTTTTGCACTATTAATTCCAAATCTACATAATATTTGTGCTACCAAACATAAGAATTGGAATTGAAATCTTCAATTCCAATTCCATAATTTAAATTTCATATCCCAAAAGGGGCCTTAAAGTATCAATATGAATTGTCATATGGTCATATACATTCATGATTTAAATTTTAAATACAAACTTATGATCAGGACAGATTGTTATATTTCTTTAGCACAAGAAGTTTATTTGGAGATGTTATAGGATAAAACTCTCCATCGATCTATAAACGGAGTCTATTGCATTAAAATAAAGATCGATAATGCTAAACTTGTCATTCGTCCCATTCTGTTTTTAAGTTTAACAGTTGGCCACGACGAGTGAATATGACATATAAGGAGCAAATTAGGTTATGCTTCAGAAATATGTTCATGTTAGTAGCAACTAGACTGGAAATTTTCAGTTCAAGGATATCTATATCTATATGGAATAGGTTTGGGATGCCCTAACTACGACACCATTTTTCTTACAAATAAGTACAAACAAGAAAATACTGTCAAATGTGTATAAAATATAGTGGTGTAAAAAATTGGTGCCTAGATGTTGTCTCATAAACAATAAAAGCCCATCATTAAAAAAGTTATGAGAACACTACATTTGATACCATACTATGTTACGGACAGACTAGATTTTGTGCATAATTATATGTGTGTCGGTGAGACACAATCATATCAAAGATGATGTCAAATGTGAGGTTCTGCTTGCACGGTTTGCCTCATCATTCATTACTCGAGAATTAAAGGAAACTTGCATTAATATGATTGGAAAATGAATTGATAAGAAATTAAGAAGTAAATAAATAGCTTTTGATGAGAATTAGTATCACACCCGTGCGTTGCACGGATTATATTTAAGTTACTAAATTATATAAACATCATTTTTGAATGTTACAAATTTGTATATAATGGAATATAGAGATTGTATTATTTTAAATAACATAAGTTAAATGATTTACAATATTTGAAAGACTACTTTATAATTCACATTACTCGTATAAATTTATGAAAATCCTGTCTTCGTTGCATATCAAAATATTCAAGTTATTATGATTTATTACTCTTGAAACTACAATCTACAAATGTCCAAGACTAAAATATAAATAACATTAATCAAAACTCTGATTAAAAAATTAGTTCAGAGTTAATTGTGTTGTTTTTTTTCATTTTGAGGACAGACAAAAATGTTTTGCAGAATGCGGAAAAATGAAACATGAACATCTTTTAGGGATGAAAGAAGTATATAATATGCACCTGTTTGGGAATAACGTTAGTGTTTAGGATAAAACTTTAACGGTATATTCCATTTTATAGAAGTACTTCTAAAATTAAAAATGGAGAATTTTATAGAAGTACTAAAGATTATATTGAATTTGAAAAACACTAACACTAAACACTACGCGTAGATAGCCTTTTCAAAGCGTTAATGCTAATCAATAACACTTATCCCAAACATGTCTTATATGAACCTAATACTCCGTATAATAAGAACTTAAAAGCTCAAAACACATACAAAGATGGTAATGCAAAAAGAGTTTGAGAAAATCCATATTTATAGTAGGAACGAAAGTTGGCGTAGCAACAATTACCATTAATTAAGAAACATGTTCCTCTTTCCTCTCTATTGTTTTGGTTATTATTAAAAAAATATTAACGTATTTAAATAGATATAGAAACTTTTTTAATGTTCATACAAAAACAGTAAATTTTTAATAAAAATGGAAACATATTTCCCTTTACCATTAACTATTAATTAATGAAATCCAAAATTATCATAGCAAAACTTACCATTAATTACGTAGCATTTAAATAAAAATGGAAACATATTCACCTTTTCGAATTACTATTTTCGATGTTATTAAAAACAAAACATATTAATGTATTTAAATAAAAACAAAAACATTTTCAGTGCTCATACGAAAACATAATTTTTTAATAAAAATATAAACATATTCTCATTTATCACTTACCATTAATTGACATAGCATTTAAATAAATATGGAAACATATATTTCCCTTTCCACCTTATTGTTTCGTTGTTATTAAAAACATATTGATGTATTTAAATAAAAATGGAAACATTTTTAATACTCATACATACAAAATTCTCCATTACTATTAATTATTCATTAATTACTATGCATTAGTTAGTACTTCTATAAAATTCTCCATTTTTAATTCTCATACAAGTCCCCTTAACATATTCCATTTACCATTAATTATGGACTATTAATTAATGCTAACTAAATTTAATGCATACACATACATATAATAAGTTAAACTAACGCACAACATTTCCATATATTACGTTTATATATGGGTGGGAAAAATTCACCTCTTTTTAAATATAGTACAAATAATTTATGAATTTCGGTGTTCCTATATTATTTGGTAATAATTAATTACGGTACTGTTAACATTTATTTTAACCATTCTACTTACCTTATTTATTGGTAATAATAATCAAGAATCAATTACCGTATTGTTAACCGAAATGGTAAGTTTAAAATTAAAATAATAAACAAAAGTTTACAATAAAGGTAAATAGATTAATAATTAATTACCAATTTAAATTACTTACCTTTTTACTTATTTGCAATTTAAATTAATCACGTTAGTATTACTATTATTTCTTTATAATCTCGTTTGGGAAGTTTTTAATACATATTATTATTAAAAAAGGAACTCTATTAATACTGAATTATTAACACGAATTTAAATTACTTACCTTTTTACTTATTTCTAATACTTACCTTTTACTTATTTCCAATTTAAATTAATCATGTTAGTCTTATTATTACCAATTTAAATTACTTACCTTTTTAATTATTTCCAATTTAAATTAATCACGTTTATTCTTTCTTTATAATCACCACGTTTGGCAAGTTTTTAATACTTATTATTATTAAAAAAGGAACTCTATTAATACCAAATTATTAATACGAATTTAAATTACATACCTTTTACCCATTTCCAATTTAAATTAATGACGTTAGTATTATTATTATCAATTCAAATTACTTACCTTTTTACTTATTTCCAATACTTACCTTTTACTTATTTCTAATTTAAATTAATCACATTAGTATTATTATTACCAATTTAAATTACTTATCTTTTTACTTATTTCCAATTTAAATTAATCACGTTAGTATAATTGCAATTGAGTTGGCAGAATATTACCATTTTAGTTTGGCAGATTATTATTTCAAATAAATGTTAGTTTACAATAAACGTAATATAATTGCAATCAATTTCCATAATTAGGTTGGCGGAATATTATTTCTTAAAATGGAACTGTAATTATACCAAATTATTTGCCTAATTATTTATTATTCTTTAACCGTGGAATATTAATTCTAATTGACTCATTACCATTTTAATTGACTGATTACCATTTTAAGTAAACAATTTCCATTTTTTATTACAATACCAAATGAGCGGGAAAACAATCTCACGAGTCCATGGCTTTTTAAATAAAGTATAGATTGCCTAATCGGGAAATTTCTTCAGTTTGAAACACATTCAAAGACATAAGAAATCTCAAAATAGGAGTACTAAGTTTTTTAAAACAAAATTAGAAGTATAATCGTAGTGTGAACTATGAAGTAAGAATACACGTTAACGATGTGATGAAAAAATGATGACACTGTAATATGTCAATGTGATCAGTCAATTGCTGGTGATTGACAATGACACTCTGGTGGCTGGTGAAGACGGATGAAAGTGTGAAAGTGATAGTGTGGTAGTTGCAGTGTAAGAATGTGATGAGTGTGTCAGTGTGAACACTTTTTTTAGGGCTCCTATTTTGATATTTTTATAATTTTTTTTACTCTTATTCAGGATGTTCTGACATGTCGAAAAACAATTTACCTATGAAGTTTGATTAAACTATATATATTCTAAACCCGAGCTATGCACGGACAAAAAATTATCATAATATGTATTTAAATGCTATGAAAAATAAACATACATAAAATTAATTACTTTGTCAATGTAGCATAAAGATAAGGGATTTTCTCTCATACAGTCATACCTTATCATTTGAGAGGGCATGGATACCCTTCAACTAATATTTTGACATGTGTACAAATAATTAATACCTAATTAATACTCCGTAATAATCTCACTTCCTTCAAATAAAAGCACACTCATCTTTTACAATTCTCGGTATAATTTTTCTTAAATTACACTATTTTTCATTTTATTTTTTCGTAAGTTGAGTTTTACTTCCATATACTTTTTTTAATATGTTGTCTTTATTTCTTTGATCAAGTATCAAACAAATAATGTACTGTACTTTTTAAATTTTTTTTGTAAGTTTAATTTCATCCTCGTGTATTGATTTATGAAATGAATTTTTGAGCTTAAATTTCAAAAACTAACAATACAAGTTCATCTGTTCTTTTTTCTTGAACAATACAGATTTAAGATATTTAACTAAAATTAATTATAATTTTGTTTATTAAAAAATGACATAAACAACAACTACCCATTTGAATCCAAGAAGAGTCGGGTCTGGGGAGGATATGCTTACTGCTACTTGAAAGTAGAGAGATGGTTTCCAAAGAGATCCCGACTTAGCATCGAAAGTTGCAATGATTGACTAATTGTTCTTTTATTAATTAAGAAGCACACAAAATTTAGAGATCTATCATGCTTTATTCATTCACACTCAAAGCCAAAAAATACTCCCTCCGTCCAACAATAAAGTACTTGTTCATTATTTACATGGTCAAACTTTATTTACTTTGTTGGGCTATTTTTGTGTCCTATTTGATAAAAAGGGAATTTACCTAAGAGTTAATTCCCAAAATAGTCCTTTGTAATAAGGAGTTTTCCCAAATTAGTCCTCAATAAATTTTAATTACCTACATGGTTTTCTATAATCGAGGTTTATTCACAAAATAATCCTTTATAATAAGGTATTTTCCCAAATCAGTCCTCAATAAGTTTTAATTACCCACGTGGTCCTCTATAATTGAGATTTATTCCCAAGATGGTCCTTCGTAAATAATGTTACTCAAATGAGGATTAATTGAGGGTATTTTTTATCCTATAAATTTAGAATTAATTCTTAAAATAATTATTTATAACGAAGTACTTTCTCAAAATGATTTTTCTAAGTAGAGATGTGTATTTTATTTGAAATTTAAAAGATTTTTTTATGTTTTAAATAATTCATAAATTATTTATAGTCATTGTATTTATTAAATTTTACATTTAGTTATACAGAAATGATTGCTTCGAGAATATACTTTGAATTTGGATGATCAAAATACCAAAATAACTCCCAATAAATCATCATTTGAGTAACATTATTTACAAAGGAACATATTGAGAATAAATATCAATTATAGAGAATCACATAAGTAATTAAAACTTATTGTGGACTGATTTGGGAAAATACCTTACTTATTACAAAGGACCATTTTGAGAATTTTCTCATTAATAATTTATGAATTATTTAAAACTTAAAAAAATCTTTTAAATTTCAAATCAAATACACATATTTAATTAGAAAAACCATTTTGGGAAAGCACTTCTGTAACGCCATGAGAACCGGCTTAGTAGTTGGCCGTTATTTTAATAAAAATAAATTGATTATTTATTGACTTCAAAATATGAAGTTTTTGTAAAATTGACCATTTTAATTAAAAATTAGGTTTTCGAGTAGATCTCGTAAAATGGTGACCAACGGTATATAGTTTGTTAAATTTAAATTTTTGTATAAAACGTGGTGAGTAAAATAGAAGTTACAGTTCAATAAATGAGTATAAAGATTTTATAATATTAAATAATAATAAATTATTCCTACGCCTATTTGTATTCCAAAACGGAGAAAAACCCTCGCCCAATTAAACTGTGTATATAATTTACTCCGTATATACTGCGCCTCGCATTCCAACCTGCATCACGACTCTTCTTCTTCTCCATTGGCGACGAAACCAAGGGAGTTCGTCGATCACGCTGCCTGAGACGTCGCCGGGAAAGAGAACTTCGCCGGAGCTTCCGCCGGAATCTAGGTGGGGATTATTTGTGATTTCTTCATCAATTCCATTGAGGTGAGTGATTTATCTCTCGTTAGAGTTGATTTGTAGATTAGGATTTGTTAATATGCGATTGTTCGATTGATGATGGATTATGTGAATTGAATTGTTGAATCCCTTAATCAATTGAATTGGATTGGGAATTTGGATGGTTACTCTGAACACCTCAATTTGTTCTACTCGTCTCTGTTCTTTTCTTCTGTTCGCTCTTTACTGCTCTGTTTCATTCTTCTATCTTTGCTCTGTTCTTTTGATCTGTCGCCACTGCGTGCTGCGCTGGACTTGGGGTTGGCCAAGTTGAACCTAAAGATGAGTTCTTTGTAAATATACTATTTGGCCATGACATTTCAAATTCATAGCAGATGCACTACTTTAAATACTTGATCTTTGAATTCATTCCTGTCCCAATTCTATCCAAGTATACCAATACTTTATCACGTGGCTTAGGTGGTTTATCATGGTAGTGGGATTTACCAAATAATGGATTTTTCATATTGTATAGAACCTTTGATTATATTTGGTATCGAATTGGAATAGGCCACCAGGTATATCCAAGGGTTATGACCTGAATTGAATTGATAAGGATTAAGGTTTAGGATTTAGGCCTGGTGGGGCGAGCTTCGCATAACTCACAGGTCTTGGGTTAAAAACGTACGTACGGGAGTCATTAGCCTACCTAGGGATTCCTTTGTAGGGGCTCCAACCCGCCCATTGAGGATTCTCTTTGGGTTTCATCAAGCGTGGCCTCGGGGGATCTGTCCGAGTGTCCCTGGCTTAGTTAGTCAAAAGGAACCTTAGCCTATAGGGTTAAGTGTAGATGAACAACAGGAACTGAATATAAATAAATAGTTGATCATGATATTTGATAATGATATTTGCTGATTCTTCTGATGTTGTGTGATTATATATTGATGAGTGCTAATCTATGAGTTAGTTCTAGCATTAGATACTTCCACTCTCCCTATTTTTACAGGTAGGGATCAAGGATTGGATGAAAAGCAGCCTGGAGGACAGTGAAATGTGACGCTGGTGGATGACCCAGAGCTGTGTTGAAATTGAATTAAATACTTGTTGACTTTTATGTTATTTAAATTACAAGAATGCTTGACGATGTTTTTTTAAAGGCTTCCGCAACGTTTTAGTTATTTACTCCGATTAATTATGAGTTGTTTCTAAATAAATGTGATTTGATATTTTATTATTAAATGTTTTAAGATATTATGCATGTGAATACCAAATTAGTAGCAACCCGACTCGCTAGCTCGTTGGTTCGGGTTACGCGGGTTGGGGTGTTACAACTTCATTATAAATGATTATTTTAATAACTAATTCTAAATTTAGCGAATAAAAAATACCCTCAATTAATCTTCATTTGAGTAACATTATTTACGAAGGACCATCTTGGGAATAAATCTCAACTATAGAAGACCACATATGTAATTAAAACTTATTGAGGACTGATTTGGAAAAACACCTTATTACAAAGGATTATTTTGGGAATAAATCTTAGTTATAGAGGACCATGTAGGTAATTAAAACTTATTGAGGACTAATTTGGGAAAACCCCTTATTACAAAGGACTATTTTGGGAATTTACTCTTTACCTAAATAGTATTAAAACATAGTGACTTTTCAAATGTGGTACCGTATATTTTTATTTCTTAATATAGTACTACTGGTCATTGTTAAAGTAAATATCCACTGCCACTATACATAATTCAAACTAAATGTCCACCATCACTGGACATTGTTCCTGCCACTGGACATTATTCAAGTATGATTTAGTAAATAAAAAAGTTTAAGTACTACATTGAAAAATGACATACTCCTACCGTCCCGGAGTATTCGTCCAGTTTTTGACTTTTGGAACTGTTCCTCTAAGCACTTTGACTCATCAAATTCTCTCAATGTGTAAGCCTAAATATAGTCATGTGTGATCTTGTTTGATTTGTCTTAACATATAGATTATTAATATATAATTTCTATAATTTTTTAATATGCAAATTACAAGATAAAATGGATTAAAGAAGTGCATTGGATGGTGTGTAAAAATGAAAGTGGACAAATACTCTGAGACGGAGGTAGTATCTTTTAGTATTATTTAATGCATATTTCACTTGATAAATTAATATAGTCATGTCACTTCTAATTTTGTAGATCTTTTCATTTAGTTTTTAAATATGTAATTTTTATTTTTTAATTCCATATCATTTTTCATATAAAATAATTTAAAAATAATTTTAGACAAACATCATAACACGTAACGAAAATTTTATTTATGGACGGAGGGAATAGTTAATTATTAGCTCCATCGAAGATGATGAAAATTGATAAAATATATGTGCGTGATGGAAATTGATAAATACAAGATTAATTATCTATGCATAATTATATAAAAAATTGATAAAATAACAAGTTAGTAATAAAGTAATTCTAGTTAAAATTATAATTTATAATCAAATTCATGATAAAAATGATAAATAAAAAAGATAAAAATTTGACCTCATAAATAATAAATAAGTAAAGTAAAATAAGGATAGAACATTTTATTATTCATATGCTAAAATAAATATTTAAATAACAAAAATCTATTTTATACTAGTATTGTATTTAATTCGATTGCCATAATTTTTTTTGCCATAATTTAGATTTCAAACTCTTGAGTCTAGATTCAAGACTTTAATCAAGGTTAAAGTGTAAAAATATATTCATGTACTGATTCGGGTGTTTCAATAAAAAATAAATAAATAATTCAAAAAAGTAAAGGATTACCTTTTTTATCAAAAAAACTTAACTAAGTAACTAAGTTTAAGAAAAAATAGAATGGGAAAAGGACAAATGATTTTATAGAATAAAATTGAGTAAATTCATGCTCATAAACTTAGGTATAATGGTGGAAGGGCATCCATGCCATCTCAAATAAAGAGACATGGGAGAAAATCCTAATTTATTCTTTTAATAAGATTATGCCATATATATGGTGAAATCCTAATTTACTCCCATCCGCATTTCAAAATAATAGTGGAAGGGCATTCATGCCATCTCAAATAAAGAGACATGGGAGAAAATCCCAGAAGATAAAATGATAGACACGTGAACTCTTAAGTAAATGCTAACTACTTAGTACTCCGTATATAAAAAAGAAAAATGCTAGGAGTACACCAAAGGTGTACCCTATTTGTCTCTCATCCCTCCTCCACCACATAAATAAGCAAAAGATTTAAAAATAAATAAATAAAAATAAAATAAAAATATGTGGTGGGTAAGGGGGTGGGGGACAAATGGGGTACACTTTTGGTGTACCCCTAGCATTGCTCTATAAAAACATCTTTGTGAATATTTATATTTTTATACACTCATGTAAAAGATAGATATTTTTACTTTAAATAAAATTAATTACTCTTTAAAAACCTAACATATGTATTTATGTTATCACATACTTCCTCTCTCCCTACATTACCATTTTCTTTACTAATTTAGTATTTTGATAAGTTTTGTTTGCGTATGCTTTTACACAACATAATTAGTTATGTCCATGCCTCAAAATGGTTGTATATTTAGCCTCTTGCCCTACCTCTAATGCTTTAATATGACAGCCAACTAAGACATTTATTAGTTTCAGTTGTAAAAATCAAACTCTAGCCACTATTACACATGCCTCCGTGTAGATGTCATTGTAGCCTCACGCTACCCCATATAGTTGGTTGCGCATCCAACCGAATATCATTTTGATTTATAAAGCAAAATGTTACATATACAATATCCAAGCCTAGCCACCATGACACATTCTTTCATGCAAAATAATTAATATCACGTCTACTTAAAAAGTAGACTGTTTAATTTTCCCATAAAGCATACCACCCAAAGGCGGTCTAAACACACAACCCAAAGCGAAAGACATAATGCTTACACAGCCTCCTATAAAATTGTCCATTTTATATAACTAAATCCGCCCATACCCGAATGAGCAAGGATTTTCACCCAATCCGAAATTGAAAAACTTAGGCGGGAAAGAACACTATCTATGTTTCCCATTTATCTTTGTATATTAAAAGATGCAAAACTTGGAAAAGAGTAGTTTCTGCAATTATGTCTTCCATTCGAAGAGCTTGTGGTGCCCCTCTTCTTGCTTATTCATATCTCATTTTTGTGCTTGGGTTTGATTCTATGGTCACTCACTTTGAGTGGCCACGAAGTGAGCACCGTAGAGGGTCACATGTGTGCTTGTGCTTAGGTAAATATCCACGTTTGAGGGTGGGGTGAGACTAAGAAGTAGGGGTTTGACTCTCCATTCAGGTGAGTGCTCCATTCATGAAAATTTTTATTTATTTATGTATTTGATTGATCATTTGATAAAATACAATATTTTTGTCATCCATTTCAATAGAACTTTTGACGTAGTTTTTTAAAATATAAATTTTATTTTTAATTTCTATATTAATCTTTAAACAAAATAAATTTAAAAAATAAAGTGTAAAATATTTTGGGTTAGAGGGGATAGTACTTTTAAAATAGGTGTAAATAACTATTGCACATATTTTAAATCACTATTTCACCTAAATAACTATTCAGTATTATACAGTAATTTAAATCACTATTTCACCTAAACGATAGATAAGTCATTGGAAATGCTCATAGATGGTGAATGATGAGTTTGTAAAAAATCCTTTTTAAAAAAAGAAAAAAATTAGCTTAAAAATAAGTTGATAAGACTTTTCTGGCTGAAACATGTCGGTCAATTTATAAATTAAAAATAACTTATAAACAATTTTGAGTAGTTTATTAAAAAAACACTATCCTCCTATATACAATGGTAAGAGGAGCTTATGAACAGTGTTCCCGCCATTTTCTCCTACAACAGTTGGGCCGGACTCGGCTGCTCTTAATGGGCTGAATTTACTGCTCTTCTCTTGGGCATGCTGCTGACAGCTTTATGGGGCTGCGGTGCATCTTTATGGGGCTGCGGTATACGGCTGTGCGTGGCTCGATAAAGTAAAGTAATAATGCTTTATGTGGAAAAGTGCCATATCAATGCTTTCCATCTAATCAATTAAATAGTAAGATTTACACAATTTTTGGGGATCAAAAATTTAGGGGTTCCATAAAGTTATTTTTAGTGGTTCCATAAACTTGCTTTGGGAAAAAATTTGAGTGGCTCCATAAAGTAAATGAAAAAGTAACTTTGTGTCAAATCCAACATTATATCCCATACCAATCTCACAAATCCTGATAGTATAAATAATAGGCCATTCTCTGATTCACCAACACCACAACTCCTCACATCCCCACTTTTCTATTTCTCATTCAATCTTTCTATTTCTCATTGAGCATCTAGCTCTCCACAAATATGGTGTTTCCTTCTTTACATTTTACATACATACATACATATATATATATATACATATATATATATATATATATATATATATCTATGTATGTATATATATATATATATGTATGTGTATATATATATATATATATTGTAGCCCTATACCACATGTATATATATATATATATATATATATATATATATATATATATATAATAATTACAATAGAGGCTCAGATTTTTTAATCCGATTTTAAGTTTGAAGCAATATAAGAAACAAAATCGCCATGGCTGCAACAACGAGGGTTAATTCCGTTACGCCACGCCAAGATACGTTTGTTTTTTTATGCCTCAAACAATAAAATCCTAAAAATTCACCATAACAGATTTCAGTCCTTCCATATCATCACAGCCCTATATTTAGACACACTCCGATGTTGGGACCTGTATTACGTTAATACGGTGTAATAATTATATATATAATATAATATATAAAATAAGTATATGTATATTAATTCTCTGGAACAACAAGGCGAGTGATATATATATATATATGTGTGTGTGTGTGTGTGTATATATATATATATATATATATATATATATATATAAACACATATGGTATACGCATATTAAATTTAATAAGAACACACATTATTTGGATGTTCTTATTAAAGAACTTAAACTTTCTTAATAAGAACATAAGCTAATGGCAGCACGGTAATTAGTGCCACAAGCTTAATTATAAAGACTTGAAATATGAAACCAGAGAGTAATATTTATTTAAAAAAATCAGAAATATTAATGCATGCTTCAGTTTCTTGAAAAAAATGAAGAGATATAATACAAAACCATACATCTATAATTTTTAAAAGTGATTACAACTACGCATGCTTTAGTTACTAAAAAAATTAAGATATATATTTTAAAACAATAGATCTATAATTTTTATACATATTTCTCCGATGCATGCGCTTTTTTAAAAATAAATCAACATATCTAATATGAAACCATAGATTTATATTCATTTAAACAGATTGCTTTCAAGCCCCGTACAGTTTAAGTTTAAAATTCCAATAGATCTTACTTTAAAAACTATTTTTGAAAATAATATCTCATATATAGATATATTTAAAAATGCAGGCATGTCTATAACCCGGTAGATCTATCCATCTGGATCAGAAATTTTTAACATTTAACAAGTAAGATTAATGAATAACAAACAGATCTAGGGTTTCATATTAAAGTATGAAAAAGGTAGATTTTTCAAAGCCGAAGCTACAAGGAGATAATTTTCACACTGAATTGAATACAATTACCCGAAAAGGAAGGTTTTTGCCGGAGACAGAATACACAAAATCACATCGCCGCTAGTGATTTTACAATCACACAATTGAGATACATCACACGGCGTTCGATATATGTCGATTTTGTGTATCGACGACTGAAGTCGTGGAATTAGAGGAGTAGTAATCGCCGGAATATTTGGAAGCATCCCCATCGAAACATCTAGAGAGATGGAGAAGGCGACGAGCGGCGAGCGGCGATAGTGGAAAATGTAGATCCACGATATAGGCTAGGTTAGGGGGGAGTTTATATATTTTAGGTATGGGTTGGGTTTGGGTGGTTTGGGCCGAATATAACGGCCCAATTTTTTTTTTTTGGGTTTTCAATTACAATTTATATTAAAAAATAAATTACTTTTAAATAAAAAAAATAGTGTATGAATTATACTTTTAAATGCTACATTTTGAAAACATAAATTTTTGAGAAATCGAGAAAAAAATGTGTGGCTTAAGGTAATCTTTATGTCTAATCGAATAAAAGAAAAGATTTAACAAATGCATGCATCTAATGTAAAGAGTTGAATGTATAGCTATAAAGCTGCGTGCTTCATCATTACTCTTTATGAAAAACGAAAAAGTAAAAGCTTGAAACATTGATGCTTTATGTTTTTGAGAATCGAGAAAAAGAAATGTGTGGCTCAAGGCAATATCAATGTCTAATCGAATAAAAGAAAAGGTTTAACGAATATAAGAAAAGGTTTCATCGTTACTCTTTATGGAAAAACGAAAAAGCAAAAGTTTGAAAAAAGCATGCTTTATGTTTTCGAGAATCGAGAAAAAGGATTGTGTGGCTCAAGGCAATCTTTATGTCTAATCGAATAAAAGAAAATATTTAACAAATATATGCATTTAATATGGAGAGTTGAATGTGCATCTATAAAATCGCGTGCTTCATCATTACTCTTTATGAAAAAATGAAAAAATAAAAGCTTAAAAATGCATGCTTCATCATTGCTCTTTATGAAAAACTAAAAAAAATAAAAGCTTAAAAATGCATGCTTTATGTTTTCGAGAATCGAGAAAAAGAAATGTGTGGCTCAAGACAAATTTTATGTCTAATCAAATAAAAGAAAAGATTTAACAAATATATGCATTTATTGTTGAGAGTTGGACATGTAGCCATAAAATCGCATGCTTCATCATTACTCTTTATTAAAAACGAAAAAGCAAAAGTTTGAAAAATGCATGCTTTATCTTTTCGAGAAAAAGAAATGTGTGGCTCAAGACATTTTTATGTCTAATCGAATAAGAGAAAAAGTTTAATAAATATATGTATTTAATGTTGAGAGCTGGATGTGTAGGCATAAAACAACGTGCTTCATCATTACTTTTTATGGAAAAACGAAAAAAGCAAAAGCTTAAAAAAATGCATTAATTCTTTATGTTTTCGAGAATTGAGAAAAAGAAATGTGTGGCTCAAGAGAATCTTTATGTCTAATCAAATAAAAGAAAAGATTTAACAAATATATGCATTTAATGTGGAGAGTTGGATGTGTAACCATAAAACCGGGTGCTTCATCATTATTCTTTATGGAAAAACGAAAAAAGCAAAAACTTAAAAAATGCATGCTTTATATTTCCGAGAGTCGAGAAAAAGAAATGTGTGGCTCAATATTTAACAAATACATGCATTTAATGTGGAGAGTTGGTTACCCCTTACTATATGCTATTTATACCCATGAAAATTTAGTTCTCAGTCATAGTTAGCTATACGTAAGTCACTTTTTGTGTTACCAAACATAGATTTTGGTTTCTATGTTCAACTTCGAACATAAATTTTATATCAAGACAATAGCTTGAAGACAAAAATTAAAATCATTGTTCAAACCTTTGTTTTTTAGAGTTAGGAATTACTATTGGTTAACTCAATAACTTATGAATATTAAATGTGCAAGAATTTTTTGAAATAATTTGTTTCCAGGAGAATGTGTATATTCACATAAAATTTATGTCCAATCCGTACAACGCACGGGTTCGAAAAAAATTGAGTCATTGCCTATTATATATTTCTATCTCTGTCTCTGTCCCTGAGTTTTTTCCTATTATATGAACATATTTTTTTCCCGAGATTGTTGACAAGGAAAAACATTGGTCAAGAAATTGTTATCCCGTGATTGTTGCTTACACCATCGGATGCAAGAATTTCTTTTAAATTTCAAAGGAAACAGTTCCCGATTATGATTTCTTATGCTATGACAATTAATAAAAGTCAAGGACATTCATTGACGCATGTTAGGCTTTTACTAAAAAATCTGTATTCAGTCATGACCAGCTTTATGTGGCATTTTCACGAGTCACTAATCGCAATGGATTAAAGATTTTGATTTGTGGTGAAGATTCTGCGACATCTAATAAAACTGCAAATGTAATCTATAAAGAAGTTTTCTGAAACTTATTATGTTATTTTATCACATTGTGCGTTGTTGTAAAACTTCTCCTCTTTAATATATATTACGTATCTTTGTTTAAAGCAAATTTTATCTTTTACTTCTATCAATGCTTCCCTTATTTATTTAGCTTTAACTCAGACCATGAAGCCTCCCCTGATCCTTCGTTTGATTTTAAAACGGGGGCAAAATTTTTGCCTTTTCATATTTTCTTATTCCTAAAGAGGTTGGCGGCAAAATAGACTCGGTCTTTTTTTTTTCACTCACAAACGATGAAGAACTTGGACGAGGAGTTCAATAAAACAAGGCCAACTTTCTCATAAAGATGATCACCAGACAAGGATTCCGACATGTGAGAATCTTCCATTCTCTCCCTAGCCCAACTTGTGATCGCCAGCACCTCCTCCTCTCTTTCTGTAAAGACCTCCATTCTCTCTTGCGAGTTCATGCTCACTTCATCACCTCAGGCTTCGAACTCAAATGCAGCACCAAAACCCGCCTCGTCAATCTCTACGCTTCGTTTGGAAGATCCCATTTTTCACGGTTAGTTTTCGACTCTGTTCAAAACCCACCTGGGATTTTATGGAACTCAATGATCAGAGCTTACAACACAGCCAACCAGCATCAAGAAGCACTCCAGATGTTCGATTTAATGACGGAGAGAGGTTGTCAACCAGACAAGTATACGTTCACCTTTGCGCTCAAAGCTTGCACCCATACGTTGAACTTGGAAAAGGGTATTCGTATTCACAATGATGTGTCTAGGAGGAACCTTGAATGTGATGTTTTTATTGGTACCGGACTTGTCTCCTTTTATTGCACACTTGGCGATTTGAATAGTGCCAGGAAGGTGTTTGATAAAATGCCCAAAAAGGATGTGGTTGCTTGGAATGCAATGATTTCAGGGCTTTCTCAGATTTCAGATCCCGCAGATGCATTAGACTTCTTCAAGTACATGCAGTTTAGTTGCAGGGTTAAGCCTAACCCAGTAGGCTTATTGAATCTGCTCCCTGCTGTCTGCAAGTTAATGGATGTAAAGGTTTGCAGTTCCATTCATGGATTTGTTTACAGGAGGGAGTTCCCCATTTCTGTTTATAATGGGTTGATTGATATGTACTCAAAATGTGGATATAGCGATGTAGCTCACCAAATCTTTAATCAGATGAGAGTGAAAGACGATGTTTCGTGGGGTACAATAATGGCTGGTCATGCATATACTGGAAACTTCTGTGAAGTTCTGAACCTGTTTGGTGACATGAAAACAGAAAATTTGAAAATGAACAAGGTGTCTGCAGTGAGTGCATTGATGGGAGCTGGTGAGATGCGGGATCTAGAAAAAGGTAAGGAGATTCATGACTACACAACCCAAGAGGGGATGGATTCAGACATTATGGTTGCCACTTCTCTTATGACGATGTATGCAAAGTGTGGAGAATTGGAGAAGACTAGACAACTGTTTGGACAGACACACAAAAGGGATTTAGTTTCCTGGTCTGCAGTAATATCTGCATTTGCCCAATCCGGACATCCCAATGAGGCACTCTCCGTGTTCCGAGATATGCAGCACAAGAATTTGGCACCAAACAACGTGACCCTAGTAAGCGTTTTACCCGCTTGTGCTGAACTGATGTCCACAAAACTAGGTAAATCGGTTCACTGCTATGCTCTTAAAGCAGACATCGGCTCTGATCTTTCAACCAGAACTGCATTGGTATCCATGTATGCCAAGTGTTGTTTATTCAGTTATGCTCTACGTGTCTTTAATAATATGCCATTCAAAGAGGTCGTGACGTGGAACGCTTTGATAAACGGACTTGCACAGGCCGGTAGGTCTAATGATGCCCTAGAGACGTTTTCGGAGTTGAAATTATGCGGGGTGCAACCAAACAATGGAACCATGGTGGGTGTCCTCCCGGCTTGTGCTAAGTTGGGTGACTTTCATCACGGGACATATATCCACGGTCAAGTGATCAAATACGGGTACGAGTCGGAGCGTCACGTGTCAAATGCTCTAGTTGACTTTTATGCCAAATGTGGGAAACTCTCATCTTCTGAATTCCTCTTCAATAATGTCCCTTTTGAGAAAGATGAGGTCTCCTGGAACACAATGATTGCAGGGTATGTTCAAAACGAACGTGTCAAGGAAGCAATGTCCGTGTTCCGTAGCATGATGGTACTATCGTCTCCCCAGCCTAACGTTGTCACCATTGTTACCATCTTGCCAGCCATATCATCTCTTACATTTTTAAAACATGGAATGGGGATACACACTTACACTATCAAGAAGGCCTTATTATCCAACACCCTTGTCGGGAATAGTCTCATCGACATGTACGGGAAATGCGGTCGCCTCGACATGTCGGAGAGACTATTTCTGGAGATGAGAAATAAGGACACGGTTTCTTGGAACGCGATGCTCGCCGCGTGTTCCGCGAATGGGGAAGCGGGCCGTGCGATGTCTGTCTTCTCGTGCATGGAAGAAGAGGACGGCGTCAAGATTGACTCAGTCTCTTTCATCAGTGTCCTGTCCGCGTGCAGACACGCGGGCATGGTAGACGAAGGGAGGAATCTCTTTTGGGATGTGATGCAGAAGAAATACAGAATCAGGCCCGGCGTGGAGCACTACGCGTGCATGGTGGACTTGCTAGGCCGCGCAGGCTTGTTCGACGAGACCATGGAGTTGATAAACAAGGAAATGCCTATGAAGCCTGATGGTGCTGTTTGGGGGGCGTTATTGGGGGCTTCCAGATTGCATTTTAACGTTGAGCTAGCAGAGGTGGCGTTGAAGAATCTAGTAAAACTTGAGGCAGGGAATCCGGCTCATTATGTGGAGCTGTCCAATGTATATTCACAGTTGGGAAGATGGGATGATGCTGGAAACACAAGAGACAGGATGCATGTAACTGGATTAAAAAAGACTCCAGGGTGCAGTTGGGTGGAGTTTGAGGGAAAGGGGCTATGAGTTTTTTTTTTTTTTTTAATTAAAACGCCATTCTGTAAAAAAGAAAAATCACTCCATAATTTTTTATACTTTCTTTTTTCATCCATCCCTATATTTTCTTTATGGATTATGCTATGTGTACCCCAAGTTTTGTACCCCAATTTGTACCCCGTAGTTTTGCACCAACACTGTGTTGGTGTAAAACTAATTTTTGTTAAATGCACCAACATTTGTGTCCGTGTGAATTTTTATTAACGCACCAACACTTGTGTCGGTGTAAACCATCGAAATGTTTGTGCAAACCTGTGGTGTACAAATGAGGTATATTTTTTGGTGTAAGTGTAGCATGGTCCGAGTCGTGTACCGCTCATGAGATCCCGACAAATATATCATTTACACCTTCAATTGGTTTACCATGCATCCTTCATCTCTTAATTGTTGTCAATTTTGACCGCACACGAATTTAAGAAAATGAAAATTGAGCATTGTCATTTGAGAAAAACGATAGGAAAGTTAAGGAAATGAATAAATAAAGGACCATGACTGGGGGTAACTTTTCAAAAAACATGACCATGTTATTTTGAGAAATCACATTCGTTAGACATCTCAAGTAGATTTTTCAGACCAGTTGCACGAATTTGATCATCGCTGGAGATCCGACCGTTGGATTGAACTGAAATTTTCAGAGATTGTTTCCAACACATAGGGTTTCAATTTTCACGTCAATCGGAGCTATGGATCTCCTGTTATCGCAGCTGGTGCAACCTGCGTTTTGTGTGGTGTTATCTCTTATTTTTCTCTCTATTGTTGATGGCTGTTATGTATGTTGTTGTTGGTGGACTGTGACATCGTTGTAAACTGAGTTGGGTGTTTTTACCCTCAATTTGTATAATAAGAGAAGAAGAGGGCACACTCCCCACAAGTCCCGTGGTTTTTATCCTTCACATCGAAGGGGTTTTCCACGTATAATAATCGTGTGTTGTTTGCATCTTTATTCTTCATACTAGTGGTTGTTGCTTGATGAGCTACTGATTTTTATTAGTGACTATCTTGGTACATTGTTTGTGGTGAATTAGGTAAAGCGTGTTTGGTTGGCTGTCTTGAAATTGATCATTGTAGGTGTTGTATCCTACTTTGTTGCTGCTCCCCTCACATCTGGTATCGGAGCATTGATTTAAACCATAGATATGGAATCAGAAAATAATTCTATGGTTAAATGGACATCAACCAATTATTCCATTTGGCGTCTTATGATGGAAGATTTGCTACATTGTAAAGATTTGTTTGACCCGATTCAATTGGATAAAACAAAGAGATATGATGTGCCCACTACACCTGAAAAGATGACAAATAAAAATGGGAAAAACTAAAGAGAAAGACCTTGTGTTAAAGGAAAGAGAATATTTGGTAACATATTTGGAGATATTTGTGTATATATTGTTTTGGTAGTTTTCCTTGTACATGGATTCTTTCCTTTTTCCTTTTTCCTTTTCCTTTACTTATTAGGAGTCTCAACTTGTGAGATCCTATATATATGTTCTCATTGTAAATTGTAAACCCAAGAGAGAAATACAGAGAATTTCCTCCTAAATAATTCTTTCATGGTATCAGAGCCAAAACCCTAGAAAATTTCTGCGACTACTGTTCACGATCGCCCGGCATGGCGTCTATCGATCGTTGCTCAGTTTTAGTCGGATGTTGCTGTTGCCAGATAACGGAACGGTCGACCGTTGCTCTAGAACGGTCGAGCACGTCGACCGTCTCGTCAGCATATTCTTTGATTGATGCTGCTGTTGATTCTTCCGCCAACCGCCGTACGCCACTCTGCTACCGCCATGGCCGATGAACAACCAAGGAAGATGTTTTCACCTAAAGAAGATGACAATCATGAGAGGGGAACCTCTCTGTTTCCAAATTTTGATAATTTGACTCCAGAACAGTGGAATTCTGTTCGGCATGTTTTCTCCCTATCACCGTCTGTTTCTAGTATGAAGCTTTCAGGTATTCCTGTATCACTGCGTTGGATTACAGATACTGGGGCATCAAATCATATGACTGGTGATATTTCTTTATTGCATGATGTTGTGGGAGTATCACCGTGTGAGATTGGTTTGCCCAATGGGAAAAGAATTATTTCTGTACAATCTGGGAAGATTAAATTGACAAAAACATTAATTCTGCATGATGTCTTATATGTTCCCACTTTGAGCTGTCATTTAATCTCTGTGTCACAATTAACAAGGGATTTGAATTGTGAGGCACGTTTTGCCAACAATAAGTGTATACTACAGGACCTGTGTTTGAAGACAGAAATCGGTATGGATGAGCTGGAAGGAGGACTTTATTACTTCAAGGAGCCTGAAAAGAAGATGGTGTGCAGTGCGAAGAAGGAGAGTAAGTTTGATCTTTGGCACAAACGACTTGGACACCCTTCCTCTCATGTTTTGTCTCTTGTTCCTGAAGTTGGAACAAGTAAGAGTAGTCACAGTTGCTATGACATTTGTTTGCGTGCTAAACAGACTCGTGGGAGCTTTCCTATAAGTTTTTATCAATCTGTTGATAAATTTGATATGATACACTGTGATTTATGGGGACCATATAGGACTCCAAGTTTTGATGGTTCTACAATGTTCTTGACCATTGTGGATGATTATTCAAGAGGTGTTTGGGTACATTTGCTTGATTCCAAACGTAAGGTTGGCACTGTCTTTAAACAATTCTGTGCTATGGTAGAACGACAATTTGGGAAGAAAATAAAGTGTGTTCGCAGTAATAATGGCACAGAATTTGAATGTCTAAATGAATATTTCCGGGAGCAAGGAATTATTTATGAGACGTCTTGTGTGTCTACTCCACAACAGAATGGGAGAGTAGAACGCAAGCACCGACACATTTTGAATGTGGGTCGGGCTTTGAGGTTTCAGGCTGGTCTTCCGGTTGAGTTCTGGGGAGAGTGTATACATACCGCCGCACATCTGATCAATCGGACACCCTCGTCGTTGCTAGGGGGGTGACGCCGTATGAGAGGCTTTATGGGAGGTCACCGCCGCTGACTCACATTTGTGTTTTTGGTTGTAGATGTTATGTCCACAATCTGAAGAGGGATGGAGACAAATTTGCACCCAGAAGTATTTCTGGAATATTTGTGGGTTATCCACAAGGGAAGAAGGGATGGCACGTTTATTTTCCGGACACCGGAAAGATCAGCGTGTCCCGTGATGTTGTGTTCTGTGAAGACATTTTTCCTTTCTTGTTTTCCACAGGTGAAACACCCAAAGAAGATGCATTAAGAAGCAACCCGACCAACGATTATTTTGAAGACGCTGAGGATTTATCCACGGAGGACCATCTGGACTGTTCCTGGAGGAACAGTCGACGGGAGATGGGGACGTAGAAGAGCTTCAGACGGTCGACCCCGTGGACCGTGCTGGAGACCACGGTCGACCGTCGGCAGGACAGAATGATGGGACTTCTGGAGATGAATCAACGGTCGACTGTGGCATAGAGGACGGTCGACCGTCCCCAAGGCAGAAACCTGATGAACCCGCACAGCTACAAACGGTCGACCCCGTGGACCGTTCCACGGATGGCGGTCGACCGTTCCTGAGGCAGAAACCTGATGACCCAACGACGCTACAGACGATCGACCCCGTGGACCGTTCCATGGATGGCGGTCGACCGTCCTCTTCCCAACGGCTGTGGAGAACTTGGGACGTGGTCAGCGTGAGAAACGTCCAAATGTACGCCTTGCCGATTATGTTACCCATGTAGCTGGTTCACATGTTGGTGAAAAATGCAAATATCCTCTTGCCTCGTATGTCACACACGAGAAGTTTTCTGACAGACACAAGTGTTTTCTCAGCGCACTTGATGTTGGAGTGGAGCCCACGAGTTTCAAGAAGGCATTCCAGGATGAACGATGGAGGAAGGCTATGAGAGAGGAGATTGATGCACTGGAGGCTAATGGGACGTGGTCTCTTGTCTCTCCTCCACGCCATAAAAAGCCCCTTGGTTGCAAATGGGTATATAAGATCAAGCGCAAGTCCGATGAAAGTGTGGAGAGATATAAGGTCAGACTTGTTATACTTGGCAATCATCAGGTTGAAGGACTTGACTACAAAGAAACATTTGCTCCTGTAGTCAAGTTGACCACTGTGAGAACACTTTTAGCAATTGCAGCGGTTAAGGGGCGGGAATTGCATCAGATGGATGTTCACAATGCATTTCTACACGGAGATCTTCAGGATGAGGTGTATATGAGATTGCCACATGGTTTCTCGCATTCGTCTAATGTGGTGTGCAAACTCAAGAAGTCTCTGTATGGCTTAAAGCAAGCTCCAAGGTGTTGGTTTGCCAAGTTGTCTAGAGCCTTGAAACGCTATGGGTTTGTCCAATCTGTTGCTGATTACTCCTTATTTTCTTTTGTTGGAAAGAAAGGAGTCATACATGTTTTGGTTTATGTTGACGATTTGATTATTGCTGGAGATAATACAGAGATGGTAAGCAAGTTCAAAGCCTATCTCGGAGATTGTTTTCATATGAAGGACTTGGGNTTTCACACCCTTAGCCTCCGTGACCCCACATGGTACATGGACACGGGAGCATCCCATCACATAGCCTCCAACCCAGGTACACTTTCTCATGTTCGTTCTCATTCTTTAAATTTATCTTCATACATCACTGTTGGTAATAGTTCTAAAGTTCGCATTTTGGCTACCGGTAATTATCACTTTCCCACTACCCCCTCCATGTCCCTACATAATATCTTTGTATCCCCACATATCATCCATAACCTTATCTCTGTTAGACAATTCACCCGCGACAATAATTGTACCGTTGAGTTTCACCCTACTGGTTTTTCTGTGAAGGATATGCAGACAGGGTCCGTGATTCATCGGTCAAATGATGCCAGTCCACTCTACCCCATGAATTAAATATTTTAAAGTATTTTGAAAATTATTGTGTTTGGATGCCATTGTGGTGACAACCCGATTCGGTGGTCCACATATTCGAGTCACGCGGATCAGGGTGTTACAGAGTGTCCTTTCAATCACTCTCCACCTTCTAGAATGGATAATATATTGAATCTCATTCGTTCTAACGTATTTAGTACATTACTGAAGTGACTTAATAGGGCCTGATATTTCATGACCTTCATCGATGATGATTCTAAGAAGACAGTGACTTATACCATTATGTCTAAAGATCAAGTGCTAGAAAGAAACTAGGAAGAAGATAAAATGTGTCCACACAGACAATGATGGAGATTATACTAAGCAATTTCATGCTTATTGCAAAAAACATAGTATGCAACATCATAGGACGGCCCTGAAGACACCATAGTTAAATGGCTTGACTAAGAGGATGAATAGAACTTTGGTAAAGAGAAAAATATGTTTACTCCCTCATTCAAAGTTTCATAAATCATTTTTGGGTATGTTAAAGGAAAGAGAATATTTGGTAACATATTTGGAGATATTTGTGTATATATTGTTTTGGTAGTTTTCCTTGTATAGGGATTCTTTCCTTTTTCCTTTTTCCTTTTTCCTTTTTCCTTTACTTATTAGGAGTCTCAACTTGTGAGATCCTATATATATGTCCTCATTGTAAATTGTAAACTCAAGAGAGAAATACAGAGAATTTCCTCCCAAATAATTCTTTCATGGTATCAGAGCCAAAACCCTAGAAATTTTCTGCGACTACTGTTCACGATCGCCCGGCATGGCGTCCATCGATCGTTGCTCAGTTTTAGTCGGTTGTTGCTGTTTCCGGATAACGGAACGGTCGACTGTTGCTCTAGTACGGTCGAGCACGTCGACCGTCTTGTCGGCAGATTCTTTGATCGATGCTGCTGTTGATTCTTCCGCCACCGCCGTACGCCACTCTGCTACCGCCATGACCGATGAACAACCAAGGAAGATGTTTTCACCTAAAGAAGATGACAATCATGAGAGGGGAACCTCTCTATTTCCAAATTTTGATAATTTGACTCCAGAACAGTGGAATGCTGTTCGACATGTTTTCTCCCTATCACCGTCTGTTTCTAGTATGAAGCTTTCAGGTATTCCTCTATCACCGCGTTGGATTATAGATACTGGGGCATCAAATCATATGACTGGTAATATTTCTTTATTGCATGATATCGTGGGAGTATCACCGTGTGAGATTAGTTTGCCCAATGGGAAAAGAATTGTTTCTGTACAATCTGGGAAGATTAAATTGACAGAAACATTAATTCTGCATGATGTCTTATATGTTCCCACTTTGAGCTGTCATTTAATCTCTGTGTCACAATTAACAAGGGATTTGAATTGTGAGGCACGTTTTGCCAACAATAAGTGTATACTACAGGACCTGTGTTTGAAGACAGAAATTGCTATGGGTGAGCTGGAAGGAGGACTTTATTACTTCAAGGAGCCTGAAAAGAATATGGTATGCAGTCGAAGAAGGAGAGTAAGTTTGATCTTTGGCACAAACGACTTGGACACCCTTCCTCTCATGTTTTGTCTCTTATTCCTGAAGTTGGAATAAGTAAGAGTAGTCACAGTTGCTGTGACATTTGTTTGCGTGCTAAACAGACTCGTGGGAGCTTTCCTATAAGTTTTTATCAATCTGTTGATAAATTTGATATGATACACTGTGATTTATGGGGACCATATAGGACTCCAAGTTTTGATGGTTCTACAATGTTCTTGACCATTGTGGATGATTATTCAAGAGGTGTTTGGGTACATTTGCTTGATTCCAAACGTAAGGTTGGCACTGTTTTTAAACAATTCTGTGCTATGGTAGAACGACAATTTGGGAAGAAAATAAAGTGTGTTCGCAGTGATAATGGCACATAATTTGAATGTCTAAACGAATATTTCCGGGAGCAAGGAATTATTCATGAGACGTCTTGTGTGTCTACTCCACAACAGAATGGGAGTAGAACGCAAGCACCAACACATTTTGAATGTGGGTCGGGCTTTGAGGTTTCAGGCTGGTCTTCCGATTGAGTTCTGGGGAGAGTGTATACAGACCGCCGCACATCTGATCAATCGTACACCTTCGTCTTTGCTAGGGGGGTCACACCATACGAGAAGATCTATGAAAAGCCACCTTCTTTGGCTCATATTCGTGTTTTTGGATGCAGATGTTATGCTCATAACTTGAAGAGGAATGGAGATAAATTCGCACCAAGAAGCAATCCTGGAATATTTGTTGGATATCCACAAGGGAAGAAGGGATGTCGTATTTACTACCTGGACACTGGGGAAATTAAGGTGTCCCGGGATGTTGTGTTCTGTGAAGATATTTTCCCTTTCTTGACTCCTACAGGTGCATCTCTTGATACAGGAAGTACAAATGAGGATAGCTCTTATGATGAAGATGAAGAACTGCAGACGGAAGAACGTATGGACCATTCCAGGAGGGACGGTCGACCAGAGGAAAGCGGTAGAGCAGACAGGCTACAGACGGTCAACCTGATGGACCATTCGGATGTCCACGGTCAACCGTCCGAGAGGCAGAATGACGGGTTCCTGAGAGATGACCAAACGGTCGACCTGGTGGACCATCCTGATATCCACGGTCGACCGTCCGCGAGGCAGAATGACGTTTCTTTGGGAGATGATCAAACGGTCGACCGTGATGTGGAAGACAGTCGACCGTCTCCGAGGTAGAAAGTTAGCGCTCCGGAACAGCTTCAGACGGTCGACCCTGTGGACCGTTCAACGGACGGCGGTCGACCGTCCTCTTCCCAACAGGCGGTGGAGAACTTGGGACGTGGTCAGCGTGAGAAACGTCCAAATGTACGCCTTGCCGATTATGTTACCCATGTAGCTGGTTCACATGTTGGTGAAAAATGCAAATATCCTCTTGCCTTGTATGTCACACACGAGAAGTTTTCTGACAGACACAAGTGTTTTCTCAGCAAACTTTATGCTGGAGTGGAGCCCACGAGTTTCAAGAAGGCATTCCAGGATGAACGATGGAGGAAGGCTATGAGAGAGGAGATTGATGCACTGGAGGCTAATGGGACGTGGTCTCTTGTCTCTCCTCCACGCCATAAAAAGCCCCTTGGTTGCAAATGGGTATATAAGATCAAGCGCAAGTCTAATGGAAGTGTGGAGAGATATAAGGCCAGACTTGTTATACTTGGCAATCATTAGGTTGAAGGACTTGACTACAAAGAAACATTTGCTCCTGTAGTCAAGTTGACCACTGTGAGAACGCTTTTAGCAATTGCAGCGGTTAAGGGGTGGGAATTGCATCAGATGGATGTTCACAATGCATTTCTACACGGAGATCTTCAGGATGAGGTGTATATGAGATTGCCACCTGGTTTCTCGAATTCGTCTAATGTGGTGTGCAAACTCAAGAAGTCTCTGTATGGCTTAAAGCAAGCTCCAAGGTGTTGGTTTGCCAAGTTGTCTGGAGCCTTGAAACGCTTTGGGTTTGTCCAATCTGTTGCTGATTACTCCTTATTTTCTTTTGTTGGAAAGAAAGGAGTCATATATGTTTTAGTTTATGTTGACGATTTGATTATTGCTGGAGATAATACAGAGATGGTAAGCAAGTTCAAAGCCTATCTCGGAGATTGTTTTCATATGAAGGACTTGGGAACACTGAAATACTTTCTTGGCATTGAGGTGGCGAGGAGCACGTCTGGGATTTTTCTCTGTCAACGAAAGTACGCCTTAGATATCATCACTGAGGCGGGGTTGTTAGGTGCCAGGCCGTTGGGGGTCCCGATGGAGCCATATCATCACTTGGCTCGTTCCCAAGCCCCGGTTCTTACAGATCCAGAACCATATCGACTGTTGGTAGAAAGGTTGGTTTATCTCTCCGTTACACGACCGGAACTTTCTTACGTCTTCCACACTTTACCACAGTTTTTGAAGGAACCAAGGGAGGATCAGTGGTCTGCGGCCCTTAGAGTTGTTCGTTATTTGAAAGGATGTCCGGGTGAGGGCATTTTTCTGTCAGCAGAGAGTAGTCTTCAACTCACAGGATGGTGTGATTCGGACTGGGCAGCATGTCCTTTGACGAGGCAGTCATTGACAGTGTGGCTTGTGCAGCTTGGAGACTCGCCTGTCTCATGGAAAACAAAGAAGCAGTCGACGGTGGCTCGCTCGTCTGCTGAAGCATAGTATAGAGCTTTGGCTATCCTTACATGTGAGTTGAAGTGGTTGAAGAATGTATTGCGGTGTTTAGGGGTTGAGCATAAGAACCCCATGACGGTCCGGTGTGACAGCACGGCAGCACTTCACATTGCTGCTAATCCGGTTTTCCACGAACGCACGAAGCACATTGAGATTGATTGTCACTTCGTTCGTGATGAGCTCTTGCGAGGAGAGATTTGTACACTTCATGTGCCTACTACGCATCAGCTTGCAGACATTCATATAAAGGCACTCGGAAAGTCACGTTTGGAGTTTCTTCTTCCCAAGTTGGGCATTTCGTTACTACATGCTCCAACTTGAGGGGGGGTGTTAAAGAAAAGAGAATATTTGGTAACATATTTGGAGATATTTGTGTATATATTGTTTTGGTAGTTTTCCTTGTATAGGGATTCTTTCCTTTTTTCCTTTTTCCTTTACTTATTAGGAGTCTCAACTTGTGAGATCCTATATATATGTCCTCATTGTAAATTGTAAACTCAAGAGAGAAATACAGAGAATTTCCTCCCAAATAATTCTTTCAGGGTACGTAAAGTGCCAATTACAATAGTGTATGTGTTAAATAACTCACTGGGTGTCCCTAGAATGAAGTTCTAAAGAAGGTTTTGTTTAAAAAAAAATTTTATGACCATCTTCAAGTATTTTTGTGTACAGATTTTGTTCATGATTCTAAGGGAAAAATTTAAAAGCTTGATGTCAAATTTGCAGGTATTTTTGTGTAAAGCTTTTGTTCATGATTCTAAGGACAAAATTCAAAAGCTTGAAAATGACAATGTGTCTTTATTGGCTATGTTCAAGATGAATTTTGCTATATTTTCTATGATTTAGTTTGTAAGAAATTGATTAGAAGTCAAGCTATGATCATTGTTCAACATTAAACCATTAGGAATATCAACAAAGAAGAGGAAGAAATCTTTACTCTTATAGATAATTCAGCAAGCTTCAAGTTAAATTTTCCGACAGAACTACCAACTGTGGCTGAACATGAAGTTCATAACCATATGCTATATGAAGATGAGGTAGTAATAAAATTAAACTAGAAGAAGGGGATATTTTTAATGGTCAAACATGGCCACCAACATTGCATGAAGAGTCTAGTATCCTTAAGAAAATTTAGTAGATAGAACGTAAAACCTCCTATAAGATACATAGTTGATTAGAGGCTGACATTGATTGACAGGGGAGAATCTAAAAGCTTCAATGAAGCTATGGGCGGTGGTAGTGAGGTTCGAAGTAGAGATCTCTTAGTCAACAAGACTCTGATATCATGTCAAGAAGTAACCCAATCAAAAATTCAAGCTTGTGGTTGTAGGTCCAGGAAAGGTAATATACTCTAACATGAAGAATAAATAGGTGTTCAAAATCAAGCGTGAAGAGTGCGTAGTCCATCCATGTTTTAAAGCAAGATTGATCGTCAAAGGTTTCAACTAAAAGAAAGGTTTCAACTTGATGAGATATTTTCATCTATTGTGAAAATGGCATCCTTAGCCTGCATCATTGTCACTGTCGAATCTCATTGTCGTTGTTATTGTGCATTGCCACGTTGTTATTGTCATCACAGTCACTATTTTCCATTGTGATGTTATTACTACTCATCATTTTATGGTTGTTATGAAATAACAGAAAAAGAAAATAACAAACAACAATAATTATTATAGAATGGAGGAATAGTATTCTTTTCCTATTTGTAACTCTATTTCAAGGATATGCTCCTTACTTCTTATATTATGTCATTTAGTTGATAAACCAAAGTCCCATCCACACCATGAGATCGAGCGCAGATAAAAGACTTGATATGGAGATGATGGATTTTAACCCATCAAGGTATCTATTTATCATATAGAGTCACATAAGTTTATACACATATAGGATAATTATTACGAACACACGAATATTTACATGGAAATCAAATTGGTGAACCCATATGTCTTTTTATGCGATACCATGCAAGTGGTTGTGTCTTATTACGTATTTGAAGAGTATTGTACATAAGATTGCCTTGAAAGCCATTAATAACGCTTAAAGTTTTTTAAGGATCCTTATGAGGAGTAAGAGAGAGTGTGTTTAGTATATATGTGCGTATTGGCAGATATAGAGGCTCCCATAATCAAGTAGGACCATGTTCTCTTCACCTGATCTGAATGGTTCTGATTTGATTGAAATAAGTTCTCGTCTGGTCTGATCTGATCTGAATTTAGTTATATTTAAAGTCGTTCCTGATCTGATCTAATTCCAATAAGAAAAAGTAATAAGTGATAAGAATAAGTTGAAGAGAACATAGCATATATCTTGACTCTCTCTTTTATAGCTAATTGGTAGGGAGCCTAAGGTTAGGCTACTTCTTGGGCCTGTAGGGCTTGTTAAACTTCTTTTTTAACTTACTCCCTCTTGTTAGAAGTACATTAAGTCCAAACGTGCGTGCATAATCTTGGTAATTAAGAAACATCAAAACGTCATAAAGTGCATTTTGCAGTACCATTATAATGTATAATTCTTGTTTGGGCTTGTTTATTTTGTTTTAAAATTATTATTACCAGTCTACTGCATATATAGGCCTTGTATATATATTGTGATTATGGTTGTGGTCTTCATAGAAGACCCGTTGGTTACATATATATATATTTAGTCTTGGTAATTATAAATTGCACTGTCAATGCATGCATGGGAGGTAAATACCCTACATATCACTTGGAAAGTCGTCACACCCCAGGCCAGGCCAGTCTTTATATTAGCTGCATTATCTACAACTTATGCAGAAAATGTTGCACCCACAAAAGGTGCGGACCTAGGAAGCTACTTTGCCTACTTGGCTACGAGGTTTCATTATATATGGAACATTGTATTTCTCACGCAAAGCCCTCTTAACAAGAATTGATACCTATCATGTCAAAACAAAACAGACTCATGTTAGATATATAAATTCTTTAATTTATTCAAGATGCTATTGTTGCATGCACAACATATGCATGTAATACTCCCACTCTTCTTTTTCAAAATTCTTCCTCTTTCATTTCTTATATTTTCAATAAAACACTTCAGTTTTTGAAATAATGCTTAAAATCAACCAAATTTCTTCTTTATTACGGATAGAAATTGTTTTGGAGGTACTTTAGATATTTTAGATGGAGTAGAAGTGTTTAATGAATTTAGTTTTAAAAATCTACTTTAAAAACTTTGATTTTAAAAATGTAGTGTTAATTACAAAAAAACTTTGCTCAACAAATCAGAATCAGCTTTGAACTGACAATGGAGTCTTACTTATAAAGTACTCTCTGCGTCCCATAATTTTCTTTCTGTTTTCTTTTTCACGGTTTCTAGTGCACTACTTTGACCCATTATTCACGATATTTTAAACTTCATTTTAAAATAAATCTATTGATATTATATTTATATCATAACAGAATATGTTTTTTCCATATTTTATGGTCAAAGTTAGAAAATTTTGACCAAGAAAAAACAAACAGGAAGATAATTTTAGGACGGAGGAAGTATATTATTCTATGAGGTTGCATTATTGGATTTTACCATAGTTTTAATTCTTTCTCCTCATCAATTTTATTGTATAAAAAAAATGCGATCAAATATTGTGATTATCAAGCTCGTGAGCTACTGTGGAAAGAAGGTTGGACACAAACAAATAATGCTCTTCTTGAATTTATTATCACAATATTTTGCTCTTTTGTTATAAAATTTGGTCTGTGATGTGAACATGGCATTGTATGTCGGCAATTCCCGGCAAATGACATTGTTTCTTGACATTTCATTGTATTTTTTAAATTATACATTGACATTTTTGGCCTTATGCAGTGTCATATTTGGTAAGATGTATTACCATCTTTGGAATTGAAACTTCAGCTGAAATTGTAAATTGACATTATGGCATTGTGGCATGAAATGTGCAGAGCTGTTTTTTGTAGGATCAATGTGATTTTTTAAAATGAATTTTGGTCATATAATTTACTCCTATTTTAGTCTTTCTTTCATGCATTTATCATTCTTTTCAAATTTAATTATTTCATTCCTAAAAGATCTCATTTCTAAAAACTGAGCTTAAAATGTTGATTAATGATGTCTTTGAAACTAATTAACTTGCCCCTCATTCATGCATGTCAACAATGTGCCTAACATATCTATATGATATTTTAGATAATTCATTACAATTTCATAACTGAATATAAAAAATGAACAAGTAATTTTGAACAAACAAATTAAATAAGACACTATACGGAAGCAGTAAAATGATTAACAACAAAGGCAGTTTTTATAACACGCATATACCAGAATAAATACACCATGGATTAGATAACTTTAAGGATAAAGGAAAATGTTGTCCAATGTTTCCTTCCATAGTTATTATTATTATTATTATTATTATTATTATTATTATTATTATTATTATTATTATTTACACGGTGTTATTTTATGTTTTATTGTAACTTTATTTGTATTACTCCTTCCGTCCATTATTTCTTTTTCACTTTTCTTTTTGGGTTGTCCAATTTTTTTTCTCGTTTCCTATTTTGACAAAAAAACTTTTAATGAATGTGCCATTATACTCTTACTTTTTTTTCTACACTATTCACTTTATTTTATTAGGTCAAGGGCAACACATGAAAATTCATTACACTTTTAATTTTTTCTGATTTTCGTGCCAAGTCAAAAGGGAGTATTTGTGTAGAAATTAGGGTTTAGGGTCCAGAACCATTCGAAGAGGACCGGAGGTAGACAAGTGTAAAAAAATACGTCCAAAAATTAGGTTTTTACTTAAAAAAGAAAGCAGAATTAGGCTTTTATTTAAAAAAAATAATATCCCCAAAACTTTAAATTAAATATTAAGCCGCCCTTTTTGACAAGATCGAGACGATGATTCTTAACTGGATGTAAAAAGAAAGTTAAGGTTTAAGAATGAGAGTAACTAGTGGCTTAAAAATAGTAAAAAGAAAGGCACATAAGTCAAAATCTGAATTACAGGTTAAAAAGAAGCATTTTTTATCTTTTTTTTAATTGTTCATATAGTACATGAGATATTAAAAAAAACTGCACCAATTGTACCTTATGCTGATCCACTACGTACTACAAACAGACACTATAATAATGACTATCAAAGAAACTAAACGCAGTAATTAATTACCGTCACTTTCTAAACAACAAAAAGTTACTGCTTTAATCTTTCATGATACTCCTAATAAAAACTAGCCCATTTTTTAAAAATTACTCCGTCCGCTTCACAAAATATTTTCGCCCTAATAAACATATATACCTTACTTAAAATGTCTAAAATACACCTTCATTGTGTAGTTTATTGCGATAAAAGTTATTCTGAGGGTATTTTAGACATTTTACCTAAATAAAAGTGTTTCATGGGATGCTCGAAAAAATTAAAATGAAATTATTTTGTGAGATGGAGGGAGTATAATGAAAGAACTAACAAAACATGAGTGAAAAAGACCTCTTAGAATTTTCAATCTTTTAAACCAAAATATATGATACTCCGTATATATTACGCTCTGCTCTCTGTAATATGTAAACACATATATCAAAATATAACTTAATTATTTAGAAGATAAAAACATACACTATGTTACATCTTCCGTCCATAAATTTATTTCTCAGTTTACTTTTTTAGGTCAAAATTTTGAACCTTTGATCACAAATTACACAAAAAACACATTATATAATTATAATATAAAACTAATATCGATCAAAATATTTATTTTGAAACATTATATTTTTATATAAATATAGAAATTAATGGGCAAAGTGTAATCGAGAGAAATGGAATAGAAAGAAATTAAATTTATGAACGGATGGAGTATTTTAATTAATAGTGAGTAAATATTTAACATTTTACATCAAAATCGAAGCAAGAACCAAAGCATATATATACCGGCAAATCAAATCAAGACAGATCACACAAAAGAAAAGAGAATTATTAAATTTTTCTTTCTCAATTTTAATCCTTCAAATGAAATCCGATCATCATCAACAAAAAAAAAAACTTATTAGCTTTTTTTTTTGAATAATCAAAAAAAATTATTATTAGTTTCAAAAACCAACATATAGTTTCTTTGATTTTTTTTTGAATAATCAAAATCCCAGCAAGAATCAGAACACATAGCTGAAAGATCGACAGGAAACCAATAAGAAATTAAATCTTTAATTTAAAAAAAAACACAAAAAAAAATCAAATCTAAGTAGAGAGAGAGAGAGAGGACATACATACCAAGAATCAGAGGCGTATTCAAAGAGCTTTCCCTTAGTGGAGAAGACGATGAGGGCGACTTCGGCGTCGCAGAGAACCGAAATCTCGTTGGCTTTCTTGATCAGACCGGACCGGCGTTTCGAGAAGGTCACCTGCCGGTTTATCTTGTTCTCTATCCTCTTCAGCTCCACTCTCCCTCTCCCCATTTTTTCCCTTCTTCTTAGCTTTATTCGCAGATTGAACCAGCAGCAGATGCTCTGCCTGGTCTCCTCACAATCAGACCATATATGTGTGTATATATACACTGCACCACTTTTTTGTACGCATTTAAAATTAAAAAATTCCCACTTTTTTTTTTTTTGCTTTCTTTGTCCAAAATTTTTTTTTTCTAATTTGACTTGGTGAAATTTTGACCATAATAGGAAGTTTTAAATTATTGTTAAATATATTTTATATTTATGTTAAATATATATTCTATATTTATTGTATGTATATTGTTTCCTATTGTAGAATCCTACCATGATTAGAATTAGGAATAGCTTGTGTATATAAACACATGTACTCCCACATTATTGTTCAAGGAAATTCATAATTCTTCAATTATCATAAAAATTTAATATTAATAGATTCGTTATATTAGGAAAATCATATTTTTGAAATACTCTTTCCGTCACATAAAACTTTTCTCGTTTTGACTTTTAAAAGATTTAAAAGAGTGTATTTTGGTGTTGGCTTTCCAAAAATGCTCCTGAGAGTGATGAATAAAAGTAGATGTGATGGATAGATTAACAATGGAAAAGTATGATCTGATGTGATAGGTATGTTAAGATTAGTGGAGATAAAAGTGAATTTTTAATTTTTTTGAGACGGATGAAAAAAGAAAGGAAAAATGAATGTTTTAATCTCCACTTTTAGTCCTACTAATTCTTACTCTACCTATAACATTATATCTTTTTACCTATAATCTATGCATCACATTAAGTGTATTTTTGGAAAGTCAACACAAAAATTATCCTTTCCTTAATAAATTCTAAAAAAGTCAATAAAAGTTGAATTTTTAGGGACAGATGGAGTACTTCATATCTATATATAAGTAATATACCTAATGGTCAGAATGTTGTGTTGGAGAATGTAAAAAGTTAAAAGAAAAAAATATATGTTCTAAAATAAACTTTTGACATATTTTATTTCCATAAAGGGAAATGGATGAGGGACTAATAACATTTCTTTCTTCTGGAAGCAAATTCTATCCATATAATCAAACTTTTACACTATGTTTGGTTCAAGGAATTTGAAAGGAAAAGAAAAGAAAATGAAGTGGAAAACAGTTTTTCTTGTTTGGTTAGATGGGAAAAGAAAGGAAAAGTGGAAGGAAAAGAAAATGAAAAGGCAAAATGTACCAAGTGGGGGGAAAACCAAATTCCTTCCATTTTGGTGAGGAAAATGAGAGAAAAACCATTTTCTTTTCTTTTTCTTCCAAATTCCTTGAACCAAACATAATGTTAGATTATTTGGTTCAAGGAATTTGAGATGGAAACGAAAAGAAAATGAAAAGGAAAACATTTTTCATGTTTGGTTAGAGAGGAAATGAAAATGAAAGTGGATGGAAAAGAAAATGAGAAAGCAAAATGTACTAAGAGGAAAGAAATTCAAATTCCTCCCGTTTTAGACTTTTAGTAAGGAAAATGAAGAAAAATCATTTTTTTCTTTCCCTACCAAAATCCTTGAACCAAACATAGTATTAAAATAAACTTGGTTCTGACGTCTTAGGACTTTTGTTTGGGGAGTATATGGTCGGGAATTTGAGTTGGAACGTCCACCCCGAACTGATAGAGTAGTGTGGGGTAAATCACAGTACAATCCTAACTTCAGGAGACTGTCCTGTTTTCGGTACTCAAAAGGAACTATCACATTGGATAAAGCTAATATTAAAGCTAATACACATAGCAGGGGTAGCTAATAAGTAATAACCAATTTTTTTGCAAACACGAAATTTCTCACTCCGGTCCTAAAAAGGATTCATATTTTGACTTTTTTGGTGAACAGTAACACTCTTTAACTATAAATTGTAAGAAAAATATATCTAATTATATAATAAATTCAATCTAATTGGATTCATTTTAGGATATAATTTTGATGTATCTAATTTTTATATCATTTATTTATTTAGATTATGTATAATTTATCGTCAATAAATCTCAATGTTCAACTAAAAATGTCGGAATATGAAAGAATTTTAATATCGTTATGAGTACTTAATTTTTGCTCAAATATTCAAATAACTTAAAATAACACAATTAAAATGTATTATTAATAATTATATAATAGATTTTGAAAATATAAATTGCACTTAAAATTATTCTTAAAAAAAATTCATGTAAGTTAACCCTACTCGAACCCTGGGCCGGGCCATGACTAGGAGTGGAGACGGAGTTTGTGGAGAAACTGAGATGGGGACAGGGTTTTTTCTTTTGTGGGGGATAAGGTTGTTTTGGACGAAACCGGGGTGGTTTGGGGAGCATTTGTTTTCGACTGCTGATTGGTGGGAAGGGGTGGGGGACTTAAGTGTCCCTTTTGAGGCCACATATTTTTTGCTGGGAGGTTTGGAAAGCTGTGGGGCGGGGTTGGGCCCCCCGGGGCGCCCATCTTTGCGGAAGAATAAAAATACTCCGTACTCTATCCACCTCCGCTTACTCATGACTTGTCATCTCTTTATTGGCGATACTCTCTCGTTCCATTGTCTCCAATTATTATTTTTTCTTCAATAATTTTTATTTATTTATTTGCATTGGCTATTTGATAAAATAAAATATTTTAATTAGCTTTCATTTTGTTTTTATTACTATTGAAATGCTAGAATCCTATTTGAGTACTAATCTAGTTTTTACTTTTTAACATTTAAAGTTAACAAACATTGACTATTAATTACTCCGTAATAAATATTGATCTAAAAATAAATTTATTGAAATTATTTTATATAATATTTGCGAATTTTGTTTTTAGCTAATTAATATACTATATACTTTTTATTTAATTATAGATCAAAGTTGAATTTGGTTGACTATACCAATTTTAAATTAAAATAATTTGGTAATTGTAATTTTATGAGAGAGAGGGGGTGATGGATTTTAATCCATTAATTAGTTATAGGTTAGAATGAGTATAAATAGAACAATACTCATTTTTCTAAGGCTCTGTTTGCTATACAAAATTAAAATTGAAATGAAATTGAAATTCTAATTTAATTTTAAATCCTTTATTTGGTATAATTAAGCAACTAATATAGAATTGTACTCCAATAGATAACACGAAATTTCAAATTCTTAATTGTACTCCTATAGAATTGTACTCCAATAGAAAATATTTGGAGTATTATAATTTCAAAGTCTTTGTTTGGTAACACAAAATAATATATACAATAGATATGGAAAAAATTAACAAATTTGAAAATAAATCATGCAAATCCACAACACAAGAAGCGGGTGAGAAATTCATATTTTTGATGGAGCTAGTTAACGAATAATCGAATAGTATGAGGCGGGGTTATGCTCTAACCCGAGCTACTGTTGGCGGAGCATCCTTGCAGCCCAAGATCTACTAAGAGCTGGAGTTAGGCGACGAATTGGAGATGGGAGGAAAACTCTGATTTGGGGTCCTCTTTGGATGGCGAGTCATGGTAGTTCAGTTGTGGATTCATCACCACCACCGTTTATGCCAAACATGCCGGTACACTTCCTTATTGATGAGGGAAGCAATTGTTGGAGAATGGAGGTGGTGCGGCAGTGGTTTCCTCCGACAGTTGCGGACAGAATTTTGAGAGCCCCTTTCTCTGCTTCACACGAGGATGGGTGGTTCTGGGCTGGTACTTTGCATGGAGGCTACAGTGTTAAGGATGGCTATAGGAGGCATGTTGGAGAGGTTGAAGCGGCAGCAAATGAGGTGAACTGGACACGTTGTTGGCATATCCCAGTTGCACCAAAAATCAAGGTTTGTCTATGGCGAGCTATCAAAAATATTTTGCCAACCATCTCTAACCTTAACACTAAGGGACTTAACATTGTGAATGTATGTCCTATTTGTGGTTTGGGTGAGGAGACGGTTGAGCATTTATTCCTTCAATGTCCTTATGCAGTGACAATTTGGGCCCGGTTGGGTTTGCGTGTTATTCGTGAAGGGAGCACTTCGGCTCATGCCTGGTTTCGAGAGGTGGTGCAGACAACCTCTCGGTCAGACTTGCAGCGGAGTGCTTCTAGTCGGGTGGTTGGGCTGCCTTTACCATCTCCTAGGCCGGTAAGATCAGGAGCTTTCAAATTGTTTGTGGATGCAGCTTTATTCCCCCCTTCTTCTATGGTACAAGTAAAACTTTTTTTTCCTCTTTTTGCTTCCATCTCCCACCATGTCAGCTTACACCCGGTCTCAGCCCTCTGGTTCCCAGTCCTCTTCCTCCAGTTCTGAGTCAAGTCAGCACCTGGCTTCCCCTAAACAGGTGAAGTCGGTTGACGCTGCCACCTCTTCCCCTTCCTCTTCTGCGGCCTGGACAGTCACTGTAGCCCAGACCATTGAGGAGGGCTACGTATGGCTGGATGACCGGCTGCTCCAAGAGCTCCCATATTCCATGCAAAAATCTTAGGTGCATGAGCTACGTATGCATCCGGTTCTTCCGGGGCCTCTACAAGCACGGGGTGTCCTAATAGCTGATCAACGACATTGGGACCTTCGGGTTTGAGAGTCGCGGTCTCTATGGGATTCTTGTCAGCCGAGTGCAAGACTTTGACCCAAAGATCTTCTCTCTCTCTGAGCTCCATGATGAAGAGCCCGTTCCCCCCTGAAGGGATTTAGATTGTAAACACTTTCTCTATTTTGTAAAACTTTGTAGTTCTTGACAGGCTTGTAAAACTCTTTATTATCATTTGAATGAATATTTTCCTCCATGAAGTTTATTTCTTTCATGTTTGTGAATGCACCTGAGTACTTTATGAATGCACCCAAGTACTTTCTTCCTTATTTTTTTGCTGAATAGTTACTTTCTTTATTGAACTGATCATTATTTAAGAGAGTTTGGACTCACCGCCAAATTAGACACAACCAGGCTGGATCTACCCGGTCTAATGTGTCTCACCATTCTTTCTAAAACAGAATGGTGTTTCGCCCGGGAACAGATGGACCCGGTCTACCTTTTCCCAGGAAGTTTTGACCTGAATGTGAATATCTTACCATCTTTTCTAAAAAAAAAGTATGGTTTCCTACCCAGGAAAAGATGGACTTGACCGGCCTTTTCCCGGGTGGTTTTGTAATGCTCAATTTGATTGAACACTGACCGGGTGGATGGGTCTGCAACAACCTTCCTCGACCGGTCTTACTATCTTTTTTGAAAAAGTATAGTGTCCCACCTGGGCAGTTTTGTAATGCTCAATTCAATTGAACACTGACCGGGCAGATGGGTCTGCAACCTTCCCTGACCGGTCTTACCATCTTTTCTGAAAAAGTATGGTATTTCGCCTGGGCGGTTTTGTAATGCTCAATTCGATCAAACATTGACCGGGCGGATAGGTCGGTAACCCTTTCCCAACCGGTCTTGCGAGAAGTCTTTTCAAAAAAAGATCAACTGTTATTTTTTTGACCGTGTCCATACGGTTCATTCGTTCGACCAGGCTGGTTGGTTTTTTTAAATGCTCAATTCAATTGAACATTAACCGGGCGGATAGGTCTTTAACCCTTTCCCAACCGGTCTAGCGAGAAGTCTTTTTAGAAAAATATCAACTTTATTGAATATTAGCACGGTACATATCCGGTCTTAGCGGATGATAAAACGGTTGTTCAACACCACTTTTTCTTTTCTTCCCGACGAACTCTCTTCAAGAGCCTCTCCAAACATTCTTCTGCCCTGTAAACCAAGTTGCTGGATGGTTCAGCATGTGTGCGGATCGCCACTCTGCGCTGTCTTTCCGCCTGGCCTTCCACTCTAGACACCCTGCTGTGTTGAGGCTCATCACGGAGACGAGTGTCAGAGAGCCCGATCCGACCAGGTCGCCTACCACCTCCTAGTCTGTCGAATGCACCTGGCTGGGGGACCTTCACCCCAACCGCTCCTTGGCCGGTCGGTTCTGGTTCCATCCCTCGTCTCCCAGCCACTGGAACGCTGACCGTCATGAACCTTACCTTCTGGCTGGACGGCTTTGCCCTTCAGCTTTTTCTAGCCCCTGGAAATATCCTAGTCTTTATTCTTGCTGCGTACAAAGTGCACGTTCCCGTCGGGTGTGACCTGAGTGGGGAGTTTGTGAGATCTTCTCCTCTTAGACTGAGAAAGACCTGCCCTTCCCAGCTCCCCGGCCAGATATGTCGGGATGGCCGACCAGGTGGTACTGGCTGGTTAAAGCAACGAGGGATGCCTCATCGTGTTGGGAAGAGATGTATTTTGAGCCAGAGTATGGGGATACATCCCAGAGATGAAGAGAGTAAATCCCCTGGGTTGTTGGGATATAGACGTAAATTGTCCAAAGTTTTGGAGGACGTGACTGCACACTGGTTGACTAGACATGGATGTAAATTGTCCGGAAAGGGGTGATATGAGCGCTGTTTGAGTAGTGAAGGTGGTGATTATTTGGGAGAAAAGAGAAGGTAATGATGTGATTCCTCCCGGGATCAGGGTAACGTCTTCCGCTGGGGTGGAAATTTGGGAAATAATGGATTTCATATTGTTGTTCGTCATGGCTTCGTTTTGTAAAGTGATCCCATGGCCGACGCGAAGTTGATGGAGTAAAACCAACGTGAATACTAAGTCTGAATAAGCGAAAGGGCTGTAGGTGTGAACACCTGTAACCCGGTTAGTTATTAATAATGTTGGGACCGTTTACAAGTTTACAAGCCGTGCGGATTATTTAGTGCCCTTATCTTTATGAGGCTTTCACTCCTATTTATAATAATAGAAAATACACTGTTCAGCACTCTTGTTCATCTCAAGTCATCCTCCCGGTCAGTCTTTAACCCAGTCAGTCTCCAAGCCTTCTGCGAATGAAGACACGATCCCACATGTCTGACCCCTGACATCCACCCGGTCAACCTTCAAGCCAGTCAGTCTTCAAGCCTTCTGCGAATGAAGACACGATCCCATAGGTCTGGCCCCTGACAACCACCCGTTCAGTCTTCAAGCCGGTCAGTCTTCAAGCCTTCTGTGAATGAACACACGATCCCACAAGTCTGACCCCTGACATCCACCTGGTCAGATTACCGGGGTCGGTGAGGTCAGGTGGGATCAGACTTCGGTACCTCCCGGGAGCCTGTGAACTTACAGGGTGGTACCAATGGGTTATACCCATCGAAACCAAGTTTGACTCTGTCAAAGTCAAACACCCAAAAATATGATGCCGGAAAAAGTATTACAAATAATTATGAAAATTATATCGTTGAATAGAGTTTGATTGTCTGATCCCAACGGTGAAAACGAAATTTAGTTCGGAGAAAGTTGGACCAAAAAGTGAACTCCGACTGGAAACAAAATTGTTCCCAATCAGGGACATTGTGCGAACGGTGCCTTCTAGTGCAATAGCTGATCTCAGGATCATAGAAATCACCTACAAGCTGTCTTCTTCCTCTCCATTTCCCTATATAAGGAGAAGAGCCAACTTCCCATTTCTCCATCATATTTCCTCAATCTTCTTCATTTCTGTTCCTGGTTGAGAGAAGAGTACTACAGTGGTGCTGTCAATTTGCTGAGATGTCGCCGCTATTGGTAGTTATTGTTGCTGGAAGTTTCGCCGGAAAATTTACAAAACCTTCGTTAAGCTTCGAGGTAAGCCCGTAGATAGATCTAGTGACCAGAATGTTCGTATAGATCGTTTCTACGTTCATAAACGGTTGTTTGGTTGAATTTTGTGTTTGACGTGCTTGAAAAACCAAGAATCATAAACCATGAAATTGTTGTTAAAACTATAAATTAATGATACCAAAATGATCTATGAACCTTAGAAAACATTTCTATATAACTTAATTGAAGTTTGGTAACTAAAAATGGTATTTTCAAAATTGGACCCAAACGAAGAAGAAGACGAACAGTGATCGAAAACCAGCAAGGATGGATCGATCCAGGGGGTGGATCGATCCCCTGGGTGTAATTATCTCTAGCATGGATTGATCCAAGGTGCTAGATCGATCCCCTGAAATTTTACTCCAAAAATACTTTCGAAAATGCTGTTTTTGAGCTCTAACATCCTATTTTTGATACAAATTACTTATGAATAGTATAATGATGATTTTTCACCATGAAAATGATGTTTTTAACAAATAAAATGTTATCTGATGCATGACAATAAGTTAGGCGGTTAAGTGTTAACACTCGAAACTAGGCCGCTATTTGCTATTGGATGTTATTTTGATTGATGGTTATGATGAATGATTATTATGGATGATTATGAATGATGAACCTACTGAATAAAATGATTACTTATGATTGAACCATGAGTAAAATGAATACATTGATAATTATAAAATGATTTGTATTGTTAAGCATATCTAGAAGACTCTAACATATACCCATTTAGATAATTGATGTTAAGGCTATCTGGAAGACCTCTAGAATAGATCTCGTATTAGAACGGACTTCTGAAAATATGAATATTCGGTGATTTGGATAAACTTTATAAAAGGGATTAATAGACGAAACTAGAGGATCACTCGTTTGGGAATACCCCAATCCGACGTTGATTAGTCGCTATTATGTTGATGCCTTAACTGACTACAGTTAAGAGTTTGAAAATAATTGCCTTAGACTAATGATAGTTTAAGTTTCTGATTATTAATTGATTTTTAAGAGTCTTGTTAATGGCTTTAAACTAGCCATAGTTTAAGAGTCTGGTTATAAATATTATGATCTGATCTCAGACTAAGAATAGCTAAAAGCGTTGTTATGATCTGGCCTTAGACTAGGAATAGCTAAGAGCGTTGTTATTATTTGGCCTTAGATTAAGATTAATTTAAGAGCACTGTCGAAATAATATCTAAATTACATAAAATATGTTGATATGAACTGAACACTATCAAAATTGTGAATGTCTGAATTGAACTTTGTGTGCATGATATCAAATGATTTGATTGTGTCAGTTTATATGGATGTTCGACGCATTAGATATGCTTACTCAGGTTCAACATTGAGCGTGTAGTATGTTTTATTTGCTACATGCATGTAAACAGAAAGAACAATGTGATCTTGGCGGTAGATGAGGAGAGATTGTCGGGATGGATGTGACAAGTCTTGAAATGATTTATTATGATATGACAATATTTAACTTCGCTTCCGCAATATTGTTGAATACTCCGTACAATATATGTTATGAAAAATATTATTGTTATAAATAAAAGTATTTGAAAAGTTTTAAATTTTTTATTGTTTTTTTAGTAAAAATAGTTAATTTTTTGTCTTATCTAAATCATTCATTTACATAATAAATAACAAAAAATTGCTGCTTGGTACCTTGAGTTTTGTGGTAAGGACTATCAGGTACCTCTAATTTTCAAAATATACTACAAGGTGCGTTACATTATGCAAAAACTTACCAAGGAGAGACTTTTCATCTATCTTCTGTCAAGTTTTTCCTTCCGTCACTTTTCTTCATCAACATCATCACCACCACCATCATCATCATCATCACCATCATCTTCAATTCGTCCTTCATCCTTTTTTCTTTGTTCACACACCTTCCCTTTTCATTCTTCTTCTCCCATTATTATTATTATTATTATTATTATTATTATTATTATTATTATTATTATTATTATTATTATTATTATCATTATTATTATTATTATTATTATTATTCAAAATGAAAAAAATGAAATTAACCATGTACAAAATTAACATTTTGGGCTTATTTTATTTTTTTTGGAGTACTTATGCTTCCAAATTAATACCGAATTTATTTTTAATAATCACTTTTATAACAATTCAAATGTTAAAACAACAATTTATATTAAATTTAAACATAACAAATAATAACAATAATACACATTTAAAATATGGGGTCTAGAAATTTTAGGGACCCTGTACAGTTTGCAACTTGCACACCCTCTGGGTCACCCAAGATTATCTCTATTTTTATTATTTTTATTATATTTATTATTATTATTATTAATTAGTTATTTACTATTCTAATTTTTAATAAAAATAACACTCATGCTCCCACCAAATTTTTTTTATACCTCATTAATCTTTTGCAATCTCCACATGTATGAAAAAAGTAAAACAGTTTTAGTCTTTAATTAAAAATTAGTTTTGGTAATTTATTTATGTATAATTTATAATTTTAAAATTGTTTACTCCAATATTTAATTAGTTCAAAATATAAATTGTAATTCACAATATTAAGAAAAAAAATGATACTTCTTAATAAATAAATAAATAAAAATTAGTGTGATTTTATTAAAAAATTCGGGCCGGATTGGTGAGTTTTGAAGACACGATAAGATATAAGTTAAGAATTTAGAAGAAAACGATATTGGTTTTAAAATCTGACACAAATTTATTTGTAGAGATTTAAAATAATGATTTAATTAATGATAAGCAGGGGTGACCGGCAGCGGGGGTGGTCGGCGATAACAATGTTAGCCGGTGACGGAGAATGGTTAATGATTGAGAGAGATATCAAACTCTCATATTGATATCTCCCAAATTCGGGAGATATCGAAACCCCCCATTTGAAGGATTTATAAGATTTAAAGATATCAAATTCGGTATCACTTTTGGCTACACCAATCAATAAAAAGAATTCTCATATTTAGAAATATCAAAATTCATATCTTGTTTGCTTATCGAACACACCATTTGGGGTAACAAAGCTACTAATTAATTTTTTAATAATGATGGAAATAATAATACTCAGTAATAATAATAGAAGAAGTAAATAATAATTAGAGTTATTTTTTTAAAATATTAGAGTAGTCAAACAAGTAATTAATAATAAAAATAATATTAATAATAACAGTCATAGTAATAATAGTAGTAGTTGTTGTTGTTGTAATAATAATAATAATAATAATAATAATAATAATAATAATAATAATAATAATAATAATAATAGAAGAAGAAGATCAGGAAAAGGGAGGGGTGGGGGTCTAGAATCTCGATCGGAAGAGGATGAGAAGAAGAAGAAGAAGAAAAGAAAGAGAAGAAGAGGAGAAAACGAGGAGGACTGGAGGAGGAAGGAGGAAGATGGTGATGATGATGATGTGGTGATGATGTCCATCAGTCCATGGTGATGATATCAATTGACGGAAGAATAAATTTGACGGAAGAGGGATGAAAAGTCCCTCTTTAGTAAGTTTTTACATAATGTATGGTACCTGGAAGTATATTTTGAAAATTAGAGGTGCCCATTAGTTCTTTTCATAAAACTTAGGGTACCCAATAGTAGTTTTTTGTAATAAATAATGTGGAATAAGTAATCTATAATACAAAATAAACATCCTTGGTTTGAGATCATTCATGTTATTATTTTAATATATAAAACGTAATGTGTGATTATTTTTGTTTGGTTGAGATATCGTTAAATTATTTATATCTATTTTTTAATTAAGATAAATAAAAATTATTTTTTCATTTGTCCTCTTACTTTGGTTACATACTTACATGTATATGTAGGACATGCAAATTAAGAGACGAAATACTTAGGCTCCCTATGGTATGTGGAATTCAAACTATGAAATTGGAATTGAGGACTTCAATTCCAATTCTGGTGTTTGGTAGCACAAAGATTATGTGGATTTAGAATTGATAGTGCAAAAAATGAATTCGAATTGGTAGAATTCAATTCTATGGAATTGAATCCCATAGATATTCAATTCCAATTCAATTCCAACTCCGTCAATTCCGTATACCAAACGGACCCTTATGGTTGATATTGATTGTAAAAAATTAAAAGGTAAAAGTGTGTACTGAGTCACACAAATATTAGGAATATAATTCTAGGCAAAAGTAAAAAAAGAAAATAAAAAAGATAGAAAATTTGAAAAAGAAAGAATATATGTCATTTAAGTAAATTATGAAATCTATTAAATATAATAACAGTGGAGTTCTAGAAACACCGGACTACGGTGGCACTCTGGTGTCATTGTCATTTTGGGGTACTTCCTGTGCTCCGTTCGAAAAAATGACGGTTCTATTCCCCTAACTCAACCCCACCGTAAGTCCCCCACAACTAGTGTCACTAAACATGTGTATCACTAGAACCGCACCAATATAATAATTATTTCAAGAGCAATGCTAGGGGTACACCAAAGGTGTACCCCATTTGTCTCCCACCCCTTTCTCCACCATTTAATTTTATTTTATTTTTATTTATTTAATTTTGTTTTAGTTTCTTACCTTTTTGTGTGGTGATGGAGGGGGTGGAGGACAAATGGGGTACACCAAATGGTGTACCCAAGCATTTTTCTTATTTCAATACTTCTCATTTTATCTTATCCCTTCCAAGTTTTCCAACTAGTCCCCATTTTTGCTAATTTTTTCTCTTGAGAGTTTTTTCCAAATTCTCCTCCCTCTCTTCAACTTCGTTCTAGCATTGCTGACTTCCGCAGAGCCGAATTCGATGGAAACCGAGAAGGATTTCTCGTTCGATCCTGTGATTTTTCTAATGACCATGTTCTTCCTTTAATCTTTCCCTTTGGAGAGGTCTCATTCTCAATTCCTTTTTCGTTTTTTTGGCCTGTAAAATAAAACAGGACTTGATTCACGAAATCTTCAAGCTCGTTTGGAGAAGACGGGCTGCAGGTACTGTTTTTCTTTTCCTTTTCCTTATTTATCATTTCCTTCAAATTCTATTTCCCAAACGTCGACGAATTTTCCGTCCAGATCGCGAGAAAAATGAACTCTCACAATCTGTGGACAACGAGATTACAGGAGCAGCTAACACATCCAGGAGGAATCGCCCTACTTATGGTGAGAAATTTAGTTTTCAGAAACAGGCCATTTATTTCCAATTCTCTTAACTTTTCTTTCCAGAACTGAAACAAGGATCAATTGTCTAGCTTATGAAATCTCGAAATGCCTTGCAGAATTGATTGTTCTTAGAGAACAGTAATTAGTAATGCACAATGAAGGGTTTATACTCGAAACGTTGCAATGCCATTAGTAATGGAAGGGATACCCGGTACACAGAGCTTCAATAAATGGTTAAAATGAATGTTGATGCATATATGTCAACTGTTGTGATGATTGGACTATGTATATACTCCATCTACTCAGTTAGAAGGTGCATCACATTTCGAAACCGTCACAGTAATCATACTAGAGCATCTAGAGTTTCTCCTGGAAGATTGTTTTGCTCATACATATGCATAATTCACAGTTGCCGAATGTACAGTCCACTCTTGGGCTCTTGGCTTTATTTCAATCATCATCATCATTGTTACTCCCACCGTCCAAAAAAAAGGACAAAGAGTTACCCGGTGCATAAATTTTCCTCACTGTGTGAGAGCCGGGGAATAGTCCCACCTTAAGGGCGTGATATAGGCCAATCATACCTTGCATTTTTGCAAGAGACGACTTCGAGGATACTAAAATGTTTGGCCTCAAGATTTAAAAAAGGGTTCTATGTTTGTAATACTATTCTTCGTATTAGACATAACTTACATTTATTGGCAATTTGGTTGGCAGCAATCTGTATGGCATTTATGCTTAGGTCTCATCTTTGTTTGCATTTCAGAAGGAAACCTTTGGGTAGCTAGCCTAAAGAATTTGTTCTTGATTCATATTTACCTTTTGCGTGCAACTCCGAATGGTTTTTCAGTGTTAATAAATCTGTTCACTCAGGGAGTGTTTTATGTTGATCTGTGCAGCTAATGCAGCTGCACTGAAGCTTAGCTGCGAGCTTCTTCGAGTTTTTGTTGCAGGTTTGATCGCTTTATTTCAAACAAGAATTACTTTTCAATGGATACAGACACTCCCCCTGTCCCAGAAAAGGATCATGTTTGTGAACTTGTTTTTTTCCCCAAAAAAGGAGTCATTTGGACAAAAGAAACTAAGTTTCATGATATTCCATGTGTTTTTATTGAAAAAGTGTCTGAAACAAGTTTATTGTGTTAACTTTAGTTAAACCAACCAAGTCTTTATAATGCATGGCCATGTTCCATGTTCGATGATTTCCTGTCATTGGACCTCACTGAAATTCAAAAGTTGTACCGTTGTGAATCATGATTTTTTTATGGGACTGAGGGAATGTTTCTTTGAAAATTCTTATTTCTGCCTACTTGAATTGGATTTTTTGAGTAACAAATCACATAATTTACCCTTTGAAGAGCAGTGACCACTAGGTAGAGGTAGGTAAATTGACCGAATTTACAAGCATCCTTAAATTCTTCTTTTTTTTTTAAGGAATAGAGCATCCTTAAGCTCTATTCTACTAGAAATTCATTCTTTTTATATGTAAAATCAGAGTACTCTGAAAGACGAAAGTTGAGGCTTGGAACAAATGTCTAAAAGAAACTCTTTATGAAATGCACTGATTTCCTGTTTAATGTAGAAGCTGTACATCGTGCTGCTGCTATTGCTGAAGCAGAAGGTACTACTAGAATTGAAGCAACACATTTGGAGAGGATACTTCCCCAGCTACTTTTGGATTTTTGAGGTACTCCAAAAATCATTTAACTATGATTTAAGTGAAAGCCACGGACGTTAGTGTTCTTGTTAAGTACTTCACGTATTGTTTAAAGGATTTGTCCAGATATTGGATTTTATGGATTTCTCTCACACTTTAAAATTATTAGTAGGTGGTCTTATTTGAATTGGGTGTTTCACTTGTAAATCTACAATTCACCCCATTTGCTTGTTCGTTTAAATGTGAGAGATTTGGACTTGGAATTGAGCCACACCCATGTTTTGTATTAACAAGGTACAAATATTAGATTTCTGAATGACTTCGAACTTACTCTGTTTGTTGCAGACACAAGACACATCAATTTCAGTTAAGAAAGGACACTTAAAATGATAATTTCAATGACTACTCTCTCTCCCAAAAAAGACTTGCTTATTGCCTAATTTATTCATTTTTTTCGCCATTTTTAGACACGTGTCGAGGGTGTGTCACTGCAATGCCGTATTCGACACGTGTTTAGACACGGATCAAATGAAACTAAAAAGGAATCCGACTGCGTACAATTGAATTATTTCCGGGTCAAAAGTTCAGTCCTACTAGGTATGTTTGATAGCCCCCATTCAACTTAACTGTATTGGCTTGGGCAGATGGAGCTGAACAGGGCCTTAGACACGTGTCGAGGGCGTGTATTCGACACATGTTTAGACACGGCTCAAATGAAATTCCCTCGTCCAGGTGTTGCCTAAAAAGGAATCAAACTAAGTAAGATTGGATTATTTCCAAGTTGAAAGTTCGGTCATACTCGATATATTTGATAGCCCATTCAACTTAGGCTGAGTTCCGTTCGCCTGATATGATCCAATTTTTTGAAGATTTGGTCTGACCTGATCTGAATTTAGTTATTTATATTTGAAGCTGTTTCTGATCTGATCAGGCTTTAATTAGAATAAAAAATGAGTTGAAAAAATAAGTTGAGCGGAACTTAACTGAATTGGCTTGGGCAGATGAATTGGCTTGGGCAGATGCAGCTGAACAATTCAGAGAACTAGTACAGTCCCATTTAGTAATAGCCTAAAATAGAATTCTCCAGCCCATACTCAAAAGGCAAGACGTTACCTAACATGGGAGCAGGGGATTGGTCTCTTTTGGGCAAGCAATCTAGTCTCACAACCCACTGCGTTTTAAGGTGTTCCATATCTTGAAAACTTGACGTAACTATTCTTTTGCTACTAATGTGTTTGCCTATTTTTCTGGACCGTCTAAATGTATTTATCCCTCTCTACTTTTGACAAAATAATAAATACTCTGTACAATATTGACCTTTTTGCCTAATCTCAAAATCACATAAGAAATGCTTCGTAAGGGCATAGAATAATGCTAAATGTACCCTAAGTTTGATATCGGTTTTGGCACCACCTTCTTATAAAACATTCACATATTTTCTGCGCTAATCCGTGTTTGTGAATATCCAAGAAGAGTAGTGTTGAAAGTGGTGTGAAAGTTAGGGTCTCCAAACAAAACTCCAAGGGTATATTAGTTAACTTTCTTCTTTATTTTCAGCATCTTGGTTTCCATGCTAAAAAAGGATGAGCCTAATCCCCGCGGGCCCTCTAAGAACTCTTCAGGCACTCTCTACCTGAGAGGAGGTAATTTGAATTTTAATCACACATTGACTGGTAAACGAAGAAGCATGTATTTGGTACTTGCAAAAGCTTTATATTTAGCATATTTACCTTCATGTGTAGTTGTCATGAATCGATCTCGGGTGTTACCCTTTGGCACCCTCTACCTTGCCAACCGTGCTACGTCCCCCGACATTTTGGTTCATGTGCTAAAAACTACGGAGGGATCAGAGTCATTTCTTTTTTGTTGAAATGAAGAGTGAATAGAAGATGTACTTTAAAAAAAGGAGATGTTTAAGAGTCCATTTTGGGAGTGCAGGAGAAGTGTGGGTTTTGGTTTTGATATCTCCGATCTTAAAATCCTTTCGTAGGAGTTTTAAAAGTCTAAACTGAATTCAGTTTTTTGATATCTTCAAATATCACATCCCTCTCAAATTAAGGAATTTCGATCTCCCAAAATTTAGAAGATATCAATCGAGATTTCATATCTTTGTCAACCGCCAACCACTCCTCCCTGACGACTACCACCGTCACTGACCACCCCTTGTCCTTATACCCCAGCTTCTCGCTAACAACCATTATTTTAGATTTATTCAAACATTTACATAGATTTTAGAAATCATATAATTCCTTCTTGTCAAGAAATCTATTCGATTAAAAGTTCAAACTTATAGTTGTAGGTCCAGTAAAGGTTACATACTCTAACACGCCCCCTCATGTGTAGAAGATATTTATTTTTTGTTCGAATCTTGCACATGAACATTAATTTTTTAAATATGGGTGACGATGAGGCTCAAATTGTGACTTCTTGGTCAACAAGACTTTCATACCATGATAGAATTTAAGATGGGGTAATGGTCACTGGATTAAGCCATAAAACATTTGGATTAGATTACATTAAAAGATTGAATTCAATCGATTACTAGTTCAAATCAAAAGCTTATAAATTCATTCTTTTTTATTTATTGATGTATGATACTTTGGCCAAATAGCTTCCGTGCCCCCTGTGGTTTGGAAAATTGGCACCAATATCTTCTCTGTTTTCAAAACTTATTTCTAAAGTCCCCGTGGTTTCAAAACGTTGCACCCACACCCCCTCCGATCATTTTCCGGCGAAAAGGGGGCATTGGCGCATAATTTCTATACCACAGGGGGCATTCATACTTATTTCTTATTTTCGTTTATTATTCATCCCTTTTTAAAAATATCTTCTATCTCTTTTTTCCTTTTCCTATATTTTTTTTAAAATATATTTTCAATTTTTTTATAATGTTTCAAAAAATTTAAAATTCTGTGTTTGAAATAAAAATAAAAATAAAAAAATTAACATACATTAAATCTATATTAAATTAAACATTTTCACCTTTTGTTACTTAGAATAATTTTTTGAAAAGTTCAAAAAAAATCCAGAATAAAAAATAAAAATATGGAAAAATGAAATGAAAAAAATTAAAATACGCAAAAGAAGTCTTATACAAAAAAAAATTAGACACGCCTAAAAAAGTCTTTAGAATTAACATGTCCAAAAAGGATATTCATTTTTATTTTTGAATTATTTTGTTTCTTATTTTATTTCTCATTTTCTTGAAGTCTCAAAAAAAATTTACTTTTTTTAGAAAAAACAAAAATTGTTAATTTGAGACGTACATATGCATTATATCTTAATTTTTTCTAACAAAATAAATTTAAATTTTAAGAAACATTATAAAAAAATCTTTATTAATAAATGAAACAAAAAAGGAAAAAATGGAAAAAAACAAAAAAATATGTGAAATAAAAATCAGCACTGATACCCCCTATGGTTTAAAAAACATGCACCAATGCCCCCTTCCTCGCCGGAAAAATGGCTGGAAAATGATCAGAGGGGGCACGGGTGCAGCATTTTGAAACCACAGAGAATTTAGAAATGAGTTTTGAAAACAGGGGGGTATTGGTGCTTGTTTTGCAAACCACGAGGGGTACCGGCGCTATTTGGCCATGATACTTTAATGCTCCATTTCAAGTGGACAATCGAACCATTTTGAATCTTTGAGATTGATTACTTGCAGAGGGGCTTCTTTCCCTTTGAAACATATATTTGAAAATGTAGCAGCTACACCTTTATGACCACGACTCCACGAGTTGCTGAGTATATATGTACTTTCAATAGACAATCTGAATAAAATCTAAAAGATTTTATATGATAGATTTAATAAGAATATTTTGTATCAGTATCTAATATAAAATTGATTTAATTAATGGTCAAACTATTTTATATGCAAAAAGTAAAAACTGAACAAATATTCTAGGACGGAGATAGTATGAGATCGATGAACTTTTCCCTTTGTCTGAATGATAGGAAGTTCACTCCCTAAAATTCATGGGAAGTTCACTCAAATTCGAGTCCTAGTAGAGTATTGACTCAGTGTACATCATTAATTCGTAGAAATTATAAACATATGCTATATTGTAATCGATTCAAAACGTTCAAAAAAAAAGAATTATGAGGTTGTCTCCTCTTTAATTCAAGACATGGAGTTCGATGTACGAGTATGGAATTATTTTGGTCGCTCTCTTGAGAACCTAAGGAATTAAGGTTGTTGACTTAAATAGTACGACTAATTTAATATCATTGTTTGTTAAATAATCAGCATAATACACAGCTATAATTATCTTTGACATTTTAATGTTTCTATAAACCATTCATTGATTCGAATAGTATTCAGTATATTTTTAATTATTGTTTGTAGAATAATTCCTGGGGAATTTAATTCGTAGATATTGCATATCCTGATGCATATCTCTTGTGTTTCAATTGAGTTTAATTTGCTTTATTCAATACCAATTCGCTTCTATGAAATTACCAAGTCTTGTTTTCTTCACATGATCTGGTTGGTTCTGATTTGATTGAAATAAATTTTGATATGATCTGATTGTAGTTATATTTGAAGCTGTTTCTAATTTGATCTAATCTTGTCTATTCTAATTCCAATAATAATAATTATTAATACGAAGTAACTAATATGAATAAGTTAAGGAGAACAAACTCTAAAAAGAAAACCTCCTAAATAGGAGTAAAACATGGATCATATCTTCAAAATACGAGTTCAAACTTAAATTCTTGTAAATAGAAATAATTAATTACATATATATTTTGATTAGCCCTGGCCGCACAAACAACTCTCCTTGCGATCAAGAATCCATGGCGATCAACAACTAAATTGGTACTAATTGCCACATGGATAAGTTTGAATTCAATTTTATGTTCAATTTGAAATAAGAGGTGACATTCCTTTTTAATTGTGAATTTACTTCTTAAGATTTTTTTTGTAAAATTTGTATTGAAAATGAATAATTATGGTGTTGGCAAATAATATAATTTCTTGACATTTACTTCTCTTTGACATTATGCATTGATAATCTTTCATTATACATTTTTAAGAGTGTCATTATACAATGTCAAGGTTGTCATAATCTATTTAATTTGTTTAACATTATGCATTTGCATGTATGACTTTATACATTGGCATCATTGCCATTATATGACTAAAGGTGGCATTTAATGTAGTCTTTTTTGACATTGTATGGACATTTTAGTGTAGCAATGTACATTGACATTGGATTGAAAATGTGTGTGTGTCTATATATATATATATATATATATATATATATATATATATATATATATATATATAATGAGCCGAAACCCAGTGGAGAGCTAATAAATGGTATGTTTTGAGTTTTTGGTTCGCACACTGCATGCATTACCATTGACATAGAGGAAGTTTATTTTTTATGTTTGGTTTATTCAACTCACATCACATTTAGGGGCAAAATCTTCGTTAGACCTGTCCACTGAACAGAGAGGAAATGAAAGCGGAACAACATCTTCATTCAAGTCAAGATCATTACTCCTATTTAGGAGAGTTCAACTCCTATTTTGAAATATGACATCTCTTTTACTCCTATTTTGGTCCATCTCCCAACTCTAAATCCCAATTCAATAGCTCGACCCTCTTGAACATGCAGATGAGCGTCCTAAGTCTTCCTTGTTCTCTGTATTATTATTATTATTATTATTATTATTATTATTATTATTATTATTATTATTATTATTATTATTATTATTATTATTATTATTATTATTGTTATTATTATTATTATTATTATTATTATTATGATTATTATTATTATTATTGTTGTTGTTGTTGTTATTATTATTATTATTATTATTATTATTATTATTATTATTATTATTATTATTATTATTATTATTGTTATTATTATTATTATTATTATGATCATTATTATTATTATTATTATTATTATTATTATTATTATTATTATTGTTATTATTATTATTATCATTATTATTATTATTGTTATGTATTCACTTTATTGTAAGAGCTGACCTTAACCATTGTCAAATTCAACAAAATCTTTAAGCCTTTAATTTAATTTCCAGGATCATTTAATTCATTTGACTAGTGGGTATATAATATATATATATATAGTATCTTGCAGCTTCACGGTAGGGGCATGCCAACTACCAGAGAGCCCATCCCTTGGAAAAATCCCACAAACAAACAGATATAAGTCGGTGATTCTGCATGCCCTTTTTCACTTCTCATTCACACATCAAATCCTCTCCCCTCACACAAAAAAAGAATATCACACAAACTCTTCTTAGCCAGTTGTCCTTATAATATAAACAAAGACCATATAAACTTTCCTGAAAAAAAAAACTAAAACCCAGCATCTACTTTTCTGATCAAATTCTCTCAGAAAAACATCCCATAGCTGCGTGGAGATGGCGACAAAGATCATGCGTATGCACGCAAAGATGCGCGCAGGGTTCTGCGTGAGTCGCCGCGCCGTGGCGCACGTTTCCGCGCGGTCCCCACTTCATCAGACGTACAAGAGGAAGCCGGGAGGCAGTCTGATACGGTCTGAAGAGGAGAGGGGCGAGTTTTCGAGCAAAAGCAGCACGGAGATGAGCTTCAACAGTGAGGAGGAGGAGTCAACAATGGCAGACTCTGAATGTGGGAATAATAACCGGGTGATGGTTGTGGTTGATCAGAGCCTTGAAGCCAGACGTGCCCTGCAATGGACGCTGTCCCACACTGTTCAGAGCCAGGATACTGTTATACTCCTGCATGTAACCAAGCCATCATCAAAACAAGGTTCACCTTCCTTCCCTATGTCTCTCTCACTACCAGTAAAACTTTCTGTAGTCTGTTTTTAATGTATTTGTTGGTTTAACACTTCAGCTAAAGTTATCATGTTTAGCTTGTCTGCCATGCATTTTTCTAAATGTAAACATTTGATATAGTGAGAGCTAGTTTTTTTGTTTGAAAAATACTTTCTGGGGACAAATATCAGTCTCTAATAGACTGTTTTTATGGGATCATTGGGAGGGATGAAGAGCATATAGAGGAAAATTGGTAGTTTTGGTCTCTGGGTTGGTTTGTCATTTCTGCAATTGAGACCTTTTTCAGAGGAAGATAAAATCAAACTTTTAGTTTTAGTCCGAGATTACTTAACGCGACACTGGAGGGGACTAAAAGTTTGATTTTATCTTAACACTATAAATACATGAACATATTGACAGTTGTATGGCATGGATGTCGCTTCTGTCACAACATTTTTATGAAGGAATGCTAAGATGAATTCAAATACGTACCCTTACCATCATAAGTTCGATCAGCATTGAAAAGCATGAGATGATGATGACTTGACATAGTTTTTATGATCAAGACTGAGCATAGATCTTGTGACTCAACTTATTTGTTTATTTATAACAAAAGCAGGTGGAAATACCAGCAATGGCATCAATCAAAGACCATATGAACTTCTTTCCTCGATGAAAAATATGTGTCAAACAAGAAGACCAGGGGTGAGTATAAAATTTTATTCTACTGTCAAAGTTACCACTATAAAATGCATCATTAAAGATATGCTTCATTATGCAAATAAGGTGCTAAAACTACATGATCCTATGAATGAAACAGGTACATGTGGAGATACTAATCCGAGAAGGAAAAGAAAAAGAGCTTGTGATTGTCCAAGCAGCCAAACAACAAAAGGTCTCTCTTCTGGTCTTAGGACAAAGAAAAAGGTCAACAATGTCGCGCCTGCATACCATGTGGTCAGCAGGGAAAAGGGTGCACCCTAACGTTGTGAACTACTGTATTCAAAATGCCGATTGTATGACGATAGCAGTAAGAAAGAAAAGCAGGAAACATGGAGGATATTTGATTACCACAAAGTGCCACAAGAACTTCTGGCTGTTGGCGTAGTCAAAAAAAACAAACACTTCTGTCATGTCACTTTAGTCGGCATCCGGATTCTTGCTGGCCTAGATGCGACGCCGCTGCACGGGAGATATATGGTTACCTTGTTTTCAAAAACATGTCAGAATCAATTATCTATGTAGCTTCTTTTGTCTTGAAAAAACTAGGGTAGTTTCTTAGATGTACAAATTAAAATAAATGTTTTCTCCCTATTGGAGCTTTCCACAGAAACAGGCAGAAACAAGTTTGTCGCATACAAAAAATGAATCAATACATAAAAATAGTTGCTACTATTCACATTTTACCTATTATGGTAAGTACACATAAGCTAAGAAACAACACTTTTATCCCTCTTCTTCCTTAAATCCCAACAGAAATGTGCCTTATTGTCAGCAATAACAACTCTCCTTCTGTACTAGCAAATTCAATGATGCTACAAAATCATCTTCTGAAATTGGTTTTCCCCATTGATTCTACTTGGTTCAGAGTAATGGAATTTCAATCTCTTTATAAGAATTTGTTTCCTTTACAAGAATTTTTGCAAGTATGGATAATTTATTAAAAAGCACTTTGAGAGTCAAAGCTATAGCCATGTCTATATACAATTTGGTGCAGCTTATCATATCCTGCAAGTACTCCAGCACCTGCAACTCCATACAGTACGTTTGCTGTAACTCCTCGGAAAAGTGTTGCAAGTCCTTCAAGGCGAACAATTTCTCTTAGTGCATGAATGGCATTACGATACTTCAGTTTCTGTCCAGAAGTTAGCATCATTCTTCTCCGCAGTGTATCAAAAGGGTAGGCGCAGATCCCAGAAATAGTGGTCACACCCCAGCCCAGCATGAAACTTGCAAAGAAATTGTCCTGAAAATGCAATATCAGTTTATTAGTAAAAAGAAAGATATTTCTACTTCTGCTGTCTTATGTGAGAGAAGAGGTCTAGGGGGTTGTTCAGCACTGGTTCTCATCCTAACTCTTCTTTAGCAATGACTCCAATGAGTGTTTATTACTTGCGAAAAGACGGTACGGGGAACTTTATATCTCATTGTTACGTTAGTGGGAACAAAACCATTGTGAGTACTCATTCCTTTGAATGGTTTGGCTTGGAATAATAATGGAAGAAGTTGCACAAACACCACAATGACCATACTTAAGGATGAAAAAAAATCTATGCTCAAAACCCACGAGGAGTCGAGGACATTTTTGTCAAACTACACCCAGTTTTTCTACCCTCTCGGTGTGGATTAAATACCAATAAATACCTAGGAAAATCTATTCCCCACTTTTGCAGAAGCAAATCTTCTAGGACAAAGAGGTGACACATGACAGAGAAAGGGTTGGTTTGCTTATGGGAGGAGTGGGAGGACTACTAAATAGAGTATTCTTTACGATCATTAAACACATAATCCCTATAACGTTCTAAACAATTATTGAACTTCAACGTGTATGATATTATCAACACCTTTACATGTATGATATTATCAACACCTAATGTTAGCTAGCACAAAAAGAAGAAGATGACATATTAATCAAGTAAAGAAATGTTCCATGAACTAGTGGATGTTATCACCTGCAAGGTTCCAAATAAAACAACCGGTTTTAGGGTGTCATAGATTCCAAAGTACATGCCTCGATACAGAGTTATTCCTATCAATGAAACACCAAATCCTCGGTAGAGCCCAATGATGCCATCACTTGACATTGTTTTAGCATAAACATCTACCAATCCTTTGTATTGGCGTTTTCCATTAATGGGGCATTCCTTTGCATCAGTTCCAAGCCGAGTTCGTGCATAGTCCAAATGATAAAGAAATAATGAGGTGGCTGCTCCAGCAGCACTTCCTGAGGCTAGATTTCCAGCAAACCACTTTGCATACCCATCTTTTTCTTTTGTACACCCAAAGAGACTTTTGAAGTAATCCTTGAATGCAAAGTTGCAAGCCTTTGAAGAGCAAAATATGTAATATCAGGAACTACAGCCGGTGCCATTGCACATATATTATGGGTTCATTTGGTTTGCATTTGCCTTTTGGCTAATTTGGTTTCTCAAAATCCGTTGAAATCAGCTATTTAAGAATTAGTTGATTCGGGAAAATCTAGTAAATTACTTCTCAGAATCACAATCTGTTGAGCAGAATGAGAACTGATTCTACCTGACTTTGCATTCTCCTTTTGAAATGTATTCTCATATATTGCATACTGGAAAAAATATAAAGGCATAAACTGTAAAGCATGCTAAGTCATGGAAAAAGTCTTGGTCCTAAGTTTTGTTTCCAACTGTGAATTCTTTACAACAGGTTGAATAGCTTTAAGCTTTCCGGCTATAATCTAAAAGTCTGAAAGAAAATTTGTTTAGCAGCATCCATTTGAAGCCAAGTGACTGAAAAGCTATGAACTAATTACAGCTACCAAATAAAACTCAATCCACCGTCACAATTAAAAATTAAAGAGTAATTCTTACAAGACCTTTTCAATTGACATACGCAACCGCAAGTGACATTCTCATTACACACTTACATTACTCACACTAGGCATTAAAATACTGGGCTCAACTCAAAAATTTAAAGCCAAAAAAAGAGGGTCACATGAGAATGCCACTTGAATGTCAAAAAAATATGTCACTCCAGAATTATTCAACAAACTAACTAAAAAAAACTTTCTTGCGTTGGTTTTGAATTTTAAAAAAAAAGAGTGATTAAGGTGGTTTAAAAAATTGCCCAGTGTAGATATATGATTAAAAGACGTGAAAGGCTACCTGAGTTGGGATGTATCGTATGACATTGGCCTGGTTACCCCTCCAGAGGGACACAAAACCATCCTCTCTCAAAACTCTATGGAAGCAGTCACCAATACCCAAGTATGGTCTTTTTAAGTGTCCTCTTTTTATCAACTCTCCTTGATTCTGCAGTAAGAGTTTAACTCTTTCAATAGGTGCTGCAGCACTTTTTGATAACATGGCTGCTCCTCCTCCCATCAAAAAATTGACAGAAAACTTTTCTGATTGAGCTTCCATCATCACCCACCGTTGCCCTCTTTACCCCTGTAAAATGCAAACCTTAAATTAACCATTTTAACTTTCAAAAAAAAAAATCAGCTCAGGGTACAGAGAGTCAGAGGCAATTACAATTTACAGACAGTCAAACATGATTTTCAAGTGAAAACTAAAACAAGGCCTCGCCGAAAGGAATACTACTACAACCACTTAACCAGTCTCAGAGCTTGCTTCTAAAAGGTAATCTGTATAAACATTGTGTATTCAGATAAACAACTTCCAAAGTATTTGTAGACACGACTATGATGGGATGCCTTTCCCACCTCAGGAATGTCTCAGAACTGAGTTGAAAACTTAAAGATAAAGAACCAAAAACTTCAAATTTAATCTTAGAAGGATCAGCTCAGGTAGAGAAACAATTAAAGACAGTCAAAAATCAAAATTGAATTTTAAGTGAAAACTAAAATGCACACTACAGGTGTTAACATTCCAAACAATGACTCATCAACAGGAATATTAGTATAACTAAGCTCAGAGATTGCTTCCAATATGTAGCTTTGTGGATCAGCACCCCTTTCACTCTATCTTGCGACATTCCACCTTCCCTCTCACTTTCACTAGTTTGTTTTCTTACCTTTTCATGTGAAGTTTAACATAGTCTCTTTCCCTATATACTCATTACATGTTAGTACTCTCTAGGTAAATTCATTTTCCATTTTCTTGGCCCTTAAATAGTACTCCGTATTCAACTCATTTTTAGTCCTATAGATTTATAACAAAGAATACAGTGTCATACATGAATGGGTCCATGCAGAAGAATTCTGCAACAATTATCAATGGTACTGATTTTCCAGTAATTTTTCAACAAATCTCAAGCCTTGAATCCAACCTTTCAGAAAAATGTCGTTGTTGCATCAATGGATTCAAAGAATAAAAATGTCCCATCACTCCCATGATGTGCTTGTTGATTTTAGAACACCAATCTTGTAATGAGACACGGTATATATACTAATCTCAATACATTGATGTCCCATAAAGGTTTTGGAATTATGATCGAGGTTTTGGAATTAAATATTTCATAATTACTCTGTGAGAAGGTTTCCGGAAGATGGGCATCCCACATCCATGGTAGCACTTTTTCCCTACACTTTACATAATAGTTCATAGAATTTACAGGCATTTCTTATCAATGGATTGACACTAAATTACATGTCACCTGCCCGCCATTGTTGGGACTAAGATGATGATGATTTTGCAGTGCTGGATTCAAACACCACTTTTCCTCCCTTTCTTGAATTGTGTACAAATGTCAGCACTATAAACTGCCTATACTTCTACTTCGTAAGGAATATAATTATATAGAGTTTAAGAGTTAGGTCTTTATTTCTATTAGAAAACAGACCCGATTATACCTATTAAGAGGACCTTTAAAAGCAGAAAACTAGTCAAATAATGCAGATTGATTTCTCGATTAAATTGGGCGCTTTACAAAAACTTCGAGTCTAAACCATTTGTATTCTTGTTCAAAGAACACGCATATCTGGTGTAGATTATACAGGTTTAAAGGTATTGCGAAATAATTACCGATGGTGGCAAAGGACGGCATGCGGAGCGGCGGAGCCCGGGAGCGGAACAAATCGCCGATTCCTCTAAAGAAAAAAAATTAGCGCCTTCAAACTCTGACCATGTGTCAATGTGTCATATCATATCTTCCGGGAGAGAGCTTGTTCAAATTATGTAAGCTTTTACATTATCTAAAATATTTAAAATAACTTTAAAACAACTCAAAAACTTTGTACTAAAAAGGATTAAAATATAATTCATTTTCCAACGTAGTAATTAAATTTCTTTATTTCCTAAATAGAACTTCATAACGTCAAATACGAGAAATAATGTCCAAATTAAAGATTGTGGACATTTACTTGAGTAACGACTAATAGATAATGACCAATGGTCCTACATTGTGAAATAAAAATATATGGTCCTATATAGAGAAAGTCATTGTATTTTAGTCATATTTAGATAAATTCTCAAAACAACTTCTACCCATAATAAACTACGGAATACATAATATGATGTATTTTAGACATTTTAAGTGGAAGCAAAGATATTTTTTGGGATACGCTAAAAAATTATTAAAGCAAAATTATTTTCAAAACGGGAGGGAGTAATTGGTTCATCGACTAAGTTTTCCAAGAGGATATGATATGACATTTATTTTACTTATATTCAAAGTTATTTTTTATTTATTTGATTCTGATAAAAATACGTAATAAACAAAAAGCTTTTTGCAAATTATATGGCAGGGTGTTCATTCGGTAGAACCGTAATGAACTAAATTTTGATAAAATAATTTTTGTTCTGAGAAAGTATGGAAATTGGTCCCCACATACTGAAGGTGAATGGTGAATGTCGTTTTAACACCAAATTATAAAACTAAACTAACCCGTAGATATGGTAAGTTCAGGTCGATCCCACAGAGAGGCAAGAGTTAACTACTAATTCGTAGATATTCTTTTCTTGAAGTTGATTTAAATCTAAATAAAATTTTGTAAAAAAACTAGAGAATAAATTCTAAAAGTAACCCGAGCAACTAATAGGAGTTTAAAAGAATTTGATCAGAAGGTTTCCAATCCCAAGTATTAACTCATGAATTTGATTTGATCATTGACACAAAAGATATTTATTTATCAAGATAGTTAGCGTAGATTATTTGCAAACGCACAATAATCCCTAATTCACCTAAAATACTTAAAAGTGACAAACACCACCAATTAAGCCTAATTGAGAGTCTAAAAGACAGCCCAACCCTATAACGAACGCCTAGGATTCAAGGTTCAATTGCATAAAGTTAAGTGAATTCTTAGCCAACCCAAACAACATTCTTCCAAACGGAAAAATATTCAATTTGCATCTATATTTTCCTTAAAAAAACATTATTGCTACTAGAATGAATTCTCAATCAAACAACGAAGAATCCAATTAGCAATAAACTCACAAGATTAATTAAAGAGTATGCATCCAAATTAATCAAACTGATGAATTCAATAAAAAGTATCTCATAAAAAACATAGAATATCACGACAAATAAAGCATTAAGCATAAAATCTCACAAATCAAATCATAGAGTATTAACTTGGAATTGGAAATTAAGAGTCTAGCCAATCATAATTCTAGAACAAGAAATCATAATTGAGAGGTAGAACCCAGAATTGGCGCAGGAAGAAGAACTCTGGTCGAGAGCTGGGCTGCGTCCGTTTCTCTGTTGCTATTCTCCTCCGTCCTTCGCTGCTCGCTGCTGCACTTATAGGGGCTGGATTTTTGTTTCCCGTCTTGAATTAGGATTCTATATTGCATCGGGGTCCTCCTATTTGTTGCGCTTGAGATCTTCTCGGATTAGGACTCAAAATCTGAGTCCCAGCTTCGTACGCTGTTGTCGCTGTATCAAAGTTGGAATCCCCTTTGCGCTAAACATCCTCAGTTGAATTCTTCCGCTGCTGTTTTGGGCAGCTGCTGGACTGGGCTGCATATAGCCGATTGGGTCAAGTCCCTAGTGGCTTGGCCCATTAACTTCTCTTTGTCCAATTCTTGACAGCCCCGGGATCCAAACTTGACATCTTCACCGAACTTTTTATGCTACGCAAAACGACTTTTAAGACCTACATCAAGGTAAATGGGATAATAAAAATAGTGGAGTAAAAGAATACTCAAAAGAATGCAATTTATGATCAAAATATAAATATTGGCCAAAATTGCTGTATAAACATAATAGTGATTAAATTTGTATAAAATGCATTTGGAATATACCAAAAAGGCCTAATATGGGCGAATAAAATATGAGATTTGACGACTTATCAGTGAAGGATTCCTTTTATAGTGAGAGATGATGGAGTAGTTATGGAGACAAAAATATGGTAGGTGAGTGAATGATGAGAGTAATTTGGTAGGGAGTGATGGGTCGAGGTAGTTATGGTATGAGTGAATGGTGCATGTAATTAAGGAAAGTCAATTGACTATGAGGATATTATGCTGGGAGAAGTAAGGCCATGTTCTATTCAATTTATTTTTTCTGCTTTTTTCTTATTTTTATTAAAATCAGATCAGATCAGATCTAATCAGATCGGATCCAATCAGATCATATCCAATCATATCAGACCAGATCAAATCTAATCAAGAATTATTATTATTATTATTATTATTATTATTATTATTATTATTATTATTATTATTATAAAATTCATACTTTTTACTTGTTTCACTTGATACGATTTTTTCAGAAAATAAAATTTAATTTCTCTTGAAAAAATATACGAAGTGGTGCACACAATGCGCACACACACTACAATGGTGCACACACATAACTAAGTTACAACAGTGAAAAATGTAACACTCATGAAGTAGAAACCTCATCACAGCATGATCAGGGTAATGGAATGGTATGACAGAAACACAGTGCACACACACATTTATGAATGGTTGAGCACACCCACAACTTAACACAGAAACATCATCACAGAATGCTCAGGGATAAAGGAGATTAATGTACGCACACAAACACAGTGCACACAAACATTGATGAATGGTTGAGCACATCCAGAACTTGACACAAAAATCTCATCACATTATGCTCAGGGGTAAAGGAGATTAGTGCACACACACAAACATCATAGGTGCACAATTTAAGATAAGAAATCAGGAACCTCATTACTGTATGCTCAGAAACACACACAAACCACAGTGCACACACACATTGAGGAATGGTTAAGCACATCCAGAACTTAACACAGAAACCTCATCACAGCATACAAAGGGCTAAAGGAGATTAGTGCACACACAAACTGCATAAGTGCGGAATTTAAGATACGAAATCAAGCACCTCATCATTGTATGCTCTGGAACATCATCACAACATTCTCAGAGGTAGGGACAGAGTAGTATATACACAAATACACACTACACTGGTGCACACACATACGAAGGGTACTGGAGAAGTGCATAATTGAACACCACAAATGAGTAAACTCATCACAGCATGCTTAGAACACTCACACATCGTAAGACAAGCAGAAAATTATAAAAAGAGAAGTGTACTTGGGTGAATCCCACCATGGGAACATAAGCTTTAGAAAGCTGTCACATGCATGGTTTCGAATACACACGAAGCCAGAGCTTGGGACCATCGAAGCATCAGATGCTTCATCCTCATCCTCAGAATCAGGTACCACGGCTGCCACCATCTCACAATCATCGCCAAGAACATTTGGGGGAAGTTACTCGATCTCTTGTTCGCCATGAACATTTGGAGTCTCTGAAACTATGGAAACGCAAGAATAATTTTCAGATTCCATACGGATTTGGATTTAGGAGAGAGTAACAGAGAAACCCTAGATCGATTTCAAAGAGTAGGCGATTGGGATGAAGAGCAAAGATCCAAGATCTGGATTTGGGAGATGATGAATGAGAGAGACAATGAATGAGATAGGTGGAGAAAACGAAGCGAGTAAGAGATAACGACGGAGTGGGTGGGGTAAATGTGGGGGTTGAATTGATTAGGGTGGGTAGTGGATATAGGTAGTGAGGTATGTAAGGTGAGTGATGTGAGAGGGGTATAGAAGACTTTTTACATTAATTTTCTTTCCTAAAGTAGAAATGGGAACTTTAATTGTGGACATCCAAAAAAGAAAAATGAGAACTTTAATTATGGACGGAGGGAGTATTATACAAGATGCAGAAAAACGTATTATTTCTTTGCTTAACATTGATATTTTATAAGGATGAGATATTTTAATAAAAAATATTATCTCTTCTTTATATTGATTATCTAAATTTAATTACTTTTTAATGTATATATGAATTAAAAATTTATTCTAATGTATATATGAACTAATCATTAAAATATTAAATCAATATTCTGATTACATAAAAAAATAATCATAAAATAAAAAAATATTATTACATTATAATATGAATGATTATTCCAATATATGAATCAACTAATTTTATTTTATTAAAAAATAATCATAAAATAAAAAATATTAATCATATTTTAATATGAATTATCCTTACAATTTTCATAAGTTATTATAAAGTGAGATCAAATTATTGATTTGAATTTTAAATCAAATCATAATTAATCAGATCAGATTCAATCAAATCAGATCCAATCAGATCAGATCAGATCTAATCAGATCAGTTCAAATCAAATTCAATCAGATCAGATTAATACTACAAAAAGATCAGATGAGATCAGAAAAAATAAATTAAACGAAATGAAGCCTTATTATCATGAAAAATGCTAGGGGTACACCTTTGTCCCCCGCCCCCTCCTTGTCCACATAATTGGGCAAGAAAATCAATAAAAAAAATAAATAAAAATTAATTAAAAATGGGTGGTGAAGAAGGGAGTGGTGTATAAATGGGATACACTTTTGGTGTACCTTGCTCTATTATCATTTCTTGCTTTTGCTAATGAGCATATCATTTTCAAATGAGAGGAATAGAGACTTCTATTTGGAGGTGTTCTAAAGACGCCATTCTTTGTCATTTTATTTAAATTTTCGCTCCTCCATTGCCTAGGCAAAGCTCTCTCTTTGGGCAGCCGGGAAATCGTATTCCAGATATCTATACCCAAGAAGATCTAAATCTGAGTGGGTACTTGCTTTGGATGTGAGTAGACGAGCTTTCTTCGAATTCTCTGAAGAAAGAGCAGTGCCATTTGGATTTTTTTTGAGTTTGGTCTGGATTCAATCTGGGACGGCGGAATTTAGCTTGAGGTGAGCTGTGGTAGTGGTCGGTGGTGAATAATGCGGCGGCGGGCGGCCGATTACCGGCGCCCGGTTCGGAGGAGTTTTTCTTGTTGGATCTGGACGCTGCTCGGAATATTCTCTATCGCAGGTTTCGTCTTGTTTGTGTTGCTTCAACTGAATGAAAGTGAGGATCATGTAGAGCAGCAAATTTTTGTAAGTTCAGATTCTCTAATCTTATCTTGTTGCACCGGATGCATTCTGTTGTTTGAATCTTGGGAGAAGGGAACTTTTCTTTATACTTTTGCTCTTGATATGAGTTTTTTTCTATTTACACTTAAATGCATTTTCCTGTAAACACATCTGTATTTCCTACTCCAAATGTAAACCCTAGATCCTATTTTGGTATGGTATATGCTGGATTTTGTTTTCTCTTAACCCTTGATGCGTTATTGCAGCCAACATAGAAATGCTACAGAATTGATTCCTTAGGTCCACATTCACTATTTCTTTTTTGCTTTGGCATTTTACCCTTGATTTTTTGTCCCTTCAAATTGGAATAGAAATAGAAACGCCACGTGATAATTATTTTTGCTCAAGCTTCTTTGATATCAACTTGGATAAGAAATGGAAAAGATTTACAATTGGATCCATAACGACCATGAGAGTCTGTTTGTTTGCCTCAATTCAGATTCTTCCAATATGTTGAGTTATACTTTTGCTGGCATATGGAAACACATGTGTTGCACTGAGCAACGTCAATTGTTAGAAAGTACTTTAATCTCCCTAGATCCTTTATCTTAAAATGATAAGACGAATGATGTTTGAGACTAACAGTCCTTTAGAGTCATTAGCTGCGATAACAATATCTACCACAGTACCACATAAATTATTTAAAGAGAACTATGAGATGCCAAGCGTTAAGGAACACGAAATGATCATTCTTGCTTTGTTCAATCTGTTATTTGGAAAGTAACAAAATTGCAAACAGTAGTGTGAAAACATTGAAGATCATTAGAATATACATTTTGTTTTTCTCCAAAGATCATACCAACATTTTTTATGGACAAACATGAAACTTGAATTTTGAGTCGTTGGACTGCCATATGAGTGATGCCAATGGATAATTGGCACTTGTCCATTCCTTATGGGAGGATGCATTAATATCAGCGTCCCTTGTGGTTAAATGTTCATGAAGTTGTTGTCTCAAAAACCAAACATCGTCTGCATTATATTGATCCATCAAATTCAATATAGAAAAAAGCTCACCATTGAGTTTTTATGGGACTCCCAGAAAAGGAAAAAAGAAATAAGACCTTTCCCTTTGGACGCATGTCCATGCCATATGGTTTGGTAAGAGTAGCACACTCAGAATAATTTTCCATCTTGAATAGAAATGGACAATAACAAATTGTGTATTGTTTTTTAAAAAATATTCTTTCTCCTAAATAAAACACTCAATTTGCAAATGCAAGTGTGAGTTCTTTTGAGTCAGATTACACACTTCTTAATCTATTATAACTAGTACACTTTAAGGCAAGTTTATTTTGAGTTCTTGTCCAAGAGAATGTGTTACAGATGCATTAACAAGCGTATAAGAAGAGGATATTGAACCTTCCTCCCTCGAACTTGAGCTTGTCCGCAAGCTCAAGGTAGAGAGACCCAAACTTCGCAACCCATTAAGTGCGTCTTCCAATGCTCTAGAATTGTCTAGGATTGCAATGAAAAGTAACTGCTTGTAATAGTTTTCAATAGTCCTAGTCTGTATCAAGAGCGTCAATACTAAACCCTAGACCTTTAACATTACTCCCTCCATCGAAGTTGAGCTTGTTTGCAATCTCAAGGGACAGAGACCCAACCTTCGCAACCCATTTAGTCATTGCCCTATAATTGTCTAGGATCGCAATGAAAAGTAACTGCTTGCAGTAGTCTTCAATAGTCCTATTCTGCATCAAGAGCCTCAACTTGCTACTGCGTCCCAGTCCCGGGGTGGCTCAAAACAGTAGCGTCTCGTTCCACGTGCCTTCTTCCATAATCTCATTCAACCAAAGTTGGGCAATATGTAGTGAGTGCAATTAAACAATACCAACTTGGTCTTTTTCAGAGATTTTTTGTGATGTGAAAATGCAAAACTTCTCGCATCACTGCCAACTGATCAGAATTTCCAGCAAAGTTTGGGAACTCTGTCTTTGGGTATTGAGGTTGCAAAACTTCCACAGTGCAGCTGCAGAAATCCTATATTGTGGAAATTGTCCTCTTGGTAATAGGAGATCTCGGAATCCTTCTCCGAATCATGAATCACCCAACCCCCCGTTGTATTCCCTGATGCCATGATAGCATGGAGCATGTAAAAGAACCTCCTCTCGGCATTGGTAGCGACATTCACCGTCAGCAACCTGCAGTTGATCTCCATGACTGCAATTTAGTTGACAATGGCAACGAGCTTGGTGGCGGGTTTCCATGTATCCCCCCAGCCGGGTGGCCAATTCCTAGGACTCAAAGAGTGCAATTTGTTATGAATGCATTATTGAATGTAAACAAAGAAGATATTGATCCTTCTTTGCCCCTGGTTCGAAAGAGGGCGAGCAGTCTGTGACTAGCTTCTCATAATAAGAGTTTTGCCTTCAAGCATTGATGATTCTATTAATGATTGCGGGAATATAAATAGGCAAAGCCTTACAAGAGACCTATCATAGCATCTTCACTCATTCCCCCCACTCCCCCCTCCTATTTTTAATGACACATTCACACATCACTTTCCTTCTTAACTTTTCTCGCACCACTTTAGTGGTTCTTCACACTTTCCTTTTCTTTTTTAATAGTGGGACTCACATGTCATAAATTTATTTTATTTACTTAACTTTTAATATACGGAGTAATAAATTAAGATATTTTGTTTTTTAAAAAGTAACTTAAAATGTTAAAAGTTTTTTTTTAAATTTTAGTAATAATATATTTGCCCCAAAAGTTGAATAAAAAATTAAATATTTGTAAAAAAAATTTCTACCATTGCCAATTTTTTAATTCTTCATTTTTCCTCTCTTTCTTTCATATTTTTGCTCTTCTCCTTTTTTCTCTTTTTATTTCTCTATGTTCTTTCTTCCTTTTCTCTCTTTTTTTTTTCTTTTTTCTGCAAGGAAAGTGAGTTCCCTTCTCCCCTTCTCCCTCTAATCATTCCCCTACTTTTTCATATTCCACATCACTATTTTTCAAACATTCCCCTACCACTAAAGATGCTCTCATAATCACACTAAAAAACATGAATCCATATTATTAACTAGAATAGAATAAAACTTCTACTAATAAGAAACTTTTAATATTCGTATGAATAATTGAAAGTGAATTGTAGTAGGAAACTATTAATAATACTAATAATAATAATTAAATCTAGGAAACAAATAACAACAACAACAACTAATTAAGTCTGAAACCCTAGATCTGTAGAGGGCAGGACCGTAAGAGTAAGGGTAGGGGTAGATCTAGGATGAATTGGAAGTAGGTGATTAGGCATGACTTAAGACTTTTAGAACGTTTCGAGGATATGACCTTAGATAGGAACATCTTTAGATCTAGGACCTGCACTAGGACTAGAGTAGGACTAGAGTAGATGGGTTGACTAATGTGCCTTGGTAGTAATTGCAAGTGCATTTGTTCTCTTGTCTTTGTGCATGGTATGTGCTTGGGGTCTAGGTGCTAGTGTACGTTTGTGAGCTTTTTGTCTTTGTGCGTTAACCTTACCCCTAGTTTTTCCTTGGCACTACATTCTTCTCACCTTGTTGAGATTGTTCATGCCTTTGTGCCTACTTTGTTGGTTTACTTTGACTGTGCGTGAGCTGTTGGTCTTTTGAAAACATCCTCACTACTTTCGAGTAAGGGTATGTCTACATACACTCACCCTCCCAATAGGTCGATACCATACTTTGTGTGGGATTCCACTGTGTCTGTTGTTGTATTATTACATATTACAAGATATTCATTATATTCCATCACACCTATCATTTCATTAGTTTACTTTGAGTTATATGCACACATAGTCCCTGTGGTCTTTCATAAATAGGTGAATAGTCTCTGTACTTTTAAAAGTTCCAAAATAGTCCATGTGGTCAAAGAATTGATGCATAATTAGTCTCTTCTTTAAGGAAAACATAAAACATACTGAACATAGTCATATTGTGTCAAAATGTGAAGCATGTAACTAAAAAAAGAAGTTTATCTCATAAAATTGCCACCGTCTTCGTGGTTAGGAGCAAGGGATGATCTTTTTCTAGCTGTTTTCTCACACGATATTACCTTAGAATAAAGCTACTTGAAAAACAAATAATATCGAGCTCACATAAGACATTGTACTATGATTCAAGAATATCATTATAGAAGAGACGGAGAATTCGTTGTAAGAGTTAAACTAAAAGATGGAAGATATTGTACTATGGTTCAAAGTTACACATCACAACTTAAATTTTAGATTAACTTTTTTTTAATGTTACAAGATTGACGTCTTTGCTTAATACGTGCCTATTGTGTACATTTTATGAATTTTCTAATATAGGGACTAATTATGCTATCGTTGTTTGACCACATGGAGTATTTGACAACTTTTAAAAGTTTGAGGACTCTTTACCCACTTATGAAACACCACAGGGACTATAGATGCATATAATCCGTTTACTTTAGTAGCTGGAGCTCGTATATAGAATACAAATTAGTAACTAATACTATGAGAGAATAATAAAGAATACCTAAATACAAACATTTTTTTCATTCTTCTAGTGCATTCGAGAAGAAGAACCACAACCGTGAGAGGAAGAAAGAAATATTGCAAGATGTATTTAAAACTCAGCCTAGATAAACATCAGGCAATCCAATAGATGATATGTAAACACAACCCAATTTGTTAACACGAATCACATATAAGAAACAAGAATTAGGCCATATTCTCTTCAACTTATTCTTATTACTTATTACTTTTTCTTATTGGAATCAATTCAGTTCAAATCAGATCAGTTTTAAAAATAACTACATTCAGATTAGATTAGACCAGATTAGATCAGAACTAAATCCAATCAGATCAAAACCATTCAAATCAAGTGAAGAGAACGTGACCTTAATACTGTTTGAACTTTGAAGAATGGTACTTGGCCCCTAGAAAACGATGTGGTGATGATATTTTGAATGAAAGTATCTTATAATGGTTGCAGATTATATTGGAGTGTAGATGACTTGATTGAATTTATTATTAACATTTTAAATTTTTATTGGTAATGTTTATTTGCATCAATAGTTAACTTTTACGAAATAAAAACACCTAGAAATAAATTTCCCCTCTTAAGTAAAATTCATGGATACAGTACTCATGTTGTTGCATCACTGGAGCCTCTCCATGTCCCCTCAACTCAAGCACTCTATCTTCCTCACATGTGCCATTGCATCTTTGTTTTGAATGTATCTAACCAACCACAGTCCGTCGTCTATTACTCCCTCCATTCGGGTATAGTGTATGGGAAGATATTCCCGGGGCGTAGGGAGTACATTATAAGTAATAGGCGCTACTAGCTGTCGGGAAGATTGCAGTAGGTAAGAGATGGTAGATTTTGATGATTAGGGCATGTTCGTTATAAGATGCAGCAAAACAAGTGTGAAGATTGGAGAGCATTTCTATTTAGGGGACGAGGAGGAGAGGCATGTTACGAAGGAGTTCCTGGCCATGCCATATTAGAGTTGTGTAATACATAAAGGGTCCGTTTGGTATATGGAATTGATTGATTTGGAATTGAATTGAAATTGAAATTCCATGGGATTCAATTCCATATAATTAAATTCACCAATTCCAATTCATTTTTTGCACTATCAATTCCAAATCCACATAATTTTTGTGTTGCCAAACACCAGAATTGGAATTGAGCGAGTGTTATTGGGGGCAGGTCCAATTTAGTTCTCTGTTGTTTGATGTTGTTCAGTAAACATAATATCCTCTTTGTTTTCTATCTTTTGTTTCTCCATTGCTTAATATGCTTATATTTTTTCTTGATTTGTTGCTTGCCTGCGATCTTTATTTGTCTACGTGCATATCTTTTTGTGCCTTTACATGCACTACTTTTAAGCTCCTCTCAAAAACAACCTCCATTATCTTTAGGTTAGAAATAAAGTACTTATATCTCTTGTTCTCCATACCCTATTACATACTGTGATATATTCGGTATGTTTGGTTTGGTTTACTTGCATTTTATCATGCGGCAGTTCATAAACCAATTTAAATATTGTGTTAATGATATTTTGATCGATCTTGCATTAGTTTTATGGAAGTGATGATTCTATAAGCTCTGAGATAGATTATTGATGATCAATGATTCATATGAGTTGTTTTTTGGTGGTATATTGTTTAATTTGTTGAAATGGGGTTTAAACTTGCTATGAAGAATAAGATAACCTGTTCTTACCCAGACAACTCTAACGAATTCTGCTCAATTTACTAGCATGAGAAAGTATATACTCCCCTGGTCCGAAAATAAGGTTCCCATTTGATGTTGTAGGGTCAAAATTTAAAAACTTTGACCAAAAAAATTGAAAAGAATCGATTGCGTAATAAAGTAAATTTAATATCATTTGATTTGTCTTGAAATGTAATTTTGAAATGCATTTTTTATGAAACTTATTAATGTATAAATATAGATATTAATGGTCAAAGTTTCACAATGGAGATTGTGAAAAGTCAAATGGGAACTTTATTTTAGGAAAAAAGGGAGTATACTAAATTGTACATGTTTAGAAAATGATGTACCACTTTCGGGGTTCCCTATCAAGTGTTTTTACTTTTCTCTCAATTTTAGGATGCCCATTTTCTTTGCTTTTCCCTCTTCGTTGTAAAAGTGATACCCTGTATATACTACTCCATCTGTCTCACTGTTTTTGTCCCATTCATTATACACAGAGTCAAACTAAATCTTCTTTACAAATTGTCATATATCATTTGTTTTAAAAAATATATTCATGTCACCTGTTGTTTTGTAGAACTTTTGATGTAGTTTTTGAATATGTAATTTCATCAAAAAAAGATTCAGTCAAACATTGTAAACTAAAAAGAGACAAAATTAGCAGGATGGAGGTAGTATTCTACACGCTTACATTTGGATGGGATTTTGGGTATATGTTACATATGCCTTTGTAGGTATTCCATTTCTGAGCTAGGTAATAACTTTACCATTTTATAATTTAACAAATTGGAGCGTCCTCTCTTTTCAGGATAGGCATCCCAGAAATGATGAGATTGCACATGAGCATCTAAATATTACCCAAGAAATATCAAATGCTAGATCATATGCCAGGCAATTAACAGAGCAGATGACACTTGCCAAGGCATATGTGGTTATAGCAAAGGAGCGCAATAACCTTAATCTTGCATGGAAGCTTAGCATGAAGATTAGAAGTGGCCAATTATTGCTTTCAAAGGCTGCTATGAAGGTGGACCCCATCTCTTCAGATGAAGCTGAACCGATCATCCAAAGCCTATCGTCTTTGATTGTTGAGGCACAAGACGTGCACTATGACATAGCAACCATGATGATGACTATGAAATCTCATATTCAAGCTCTAGAAGAGCGTGCAAACGCGGCTTCTGTTCAGAGCACCGCGTTTGGGCATTTACTTTCTGAATCTCTACCGAAAAGCCTCCACTGCCTCGATATCAGTCTCACGACTGATTGGATTAACAACAAGGCATTAATGGATCTTGCTGATAAAATCAGAAACTCTCCCCGTTTAGTGGACAACAATTTGTACCATTTTTGCATGTTTTCAGATAATGTGGTGGCTGTCTCAGCTGTGGTGAACTCAACTGTTTCCAATGCTGATCATCCCAGGCAGTTGGTTTTCCATATTGTGACAAACGGGGTCCATTATGGAGCAATGCATGCATGGTTCCTTAGCAATGATTTTAAAGGGTCTACCATAGAGGTGAAGAACTTTGAGGATTTCACTTGGCTGAATGCTTCTTTCTCTCCTGTTGTCCAGAAGCATCGTTCTTTGTTGAGTCACCTTCGGTTTTATATCCCAGAAATCTATCCCCAACTGGAGAAGGTGGTTTTTCTTGAAGACGACGTGGTGGTGCAGAAGGATCTCACCCCACTTTTCTCACTGGAATTGCATGGAAATGTAAATGGAGCAGTGGAAACATGTCTGGAATCATACCATCGTTTCTACAAGTACCTCAACTTTTCAAACCAGCTCATTGGGTCAAAGTTTGACCCGCAGGCCTGCGGGTGGGCATTCGGGGTGAACATTTTTGACTTGATCGGTTGGAGGAAAGCGAACGTGACCGGACAGTATCATTACTGGCAAGAACAGAACAGTGAGGGGAGCATTTGGAAGCTGGAGACCACACTTCCTCCGGGCCTATTAGCTTTCTATGGGTTGATAGAGCCATTGGATAGGAGATGGCACGTTCTAGGCTTCGGACACGACATACATATAGACAAGCACTTGATCGAAAGTGCAGCCGTGATTCACTTCAATGGGAACATGAAGCCATGGCTGAGCTTGGGCTTTAGTCTTTACAAGCCTCTGTGGGAAAGGTATGTGAATCACAGCAACCCATTCATCATGGGTTGTTTCCACCATTAAAGCTCCTCACACCTTTTACAGTTGCATTTTCACATGGTTAGATTTAGGGTTTTTTGAATCATTAGTGTTTGGGAAAGCAAAAAAGATTCTTCTAAGCCAAAACTAATTACTCTTTTTTGGATATAAGATTGTTCATGGAATTAATTTTTTTTTGTGAAGAGTTTATATATTACAATGGCTAGAGAAAAAGGAATTATTGAGGAATGGTATGGTATGGATAATCATTCAAACACACTTCTTACACACATACTCTCATGGGGTCAGTTGCACCAAATCCCCATATGATATATCAATTTTTGATGTTTGGGCATTGTAAATGACCTCCATACCCTTTGTTCTATAAGTGGATGTTCATTGGATAAATTTGATGTCTGAGTTTATTTTTGTGCAGTTTAATGTTTGTTTGTGTTCTGTTTGGAGTTGGGACATTGAAAATTTGTAAATAAGGCCCTGTTTGGCATTGAACTGTTAGTGGTTACATGTTTATGTACGTACACTCTTTGGGTAGATGTTTGTGAGTTGCTTGTGTCTGTGATAGTTTAAGAAAAACTGCTGTGTGAAATGAGCTGTTTTGTCAACTACTTGAGCTTTTTTTAAAAGGTAAAAAATTGAACATTTAAAAGAATGTTTTTAAAATGCTTTATTATTAATTTTTTTAATCCAACCTTTTGATCCCTAAAATGCTGTTTTAAAAAGCGGTTTGCCAAATACTTATAATAGTTGATGGACTAATCATTGTACCCTTTGTAAAAAAAAAAGTCTTTGTTTAAAAAAAATCGTTCTATAAGAGTTATTGTTGATCGGTGACTAATTTCTCTTTTATATTGGAGGTATGTAAAAAGAATCTTAGATTATCTTTAATACAAAATTCTTAAGGTCAAAATAGTTGATGTGGAGCTCATGCAGAGCTTATATGGAGCACATGTGAGGTACTAGTTGCTTCATTTATCAAAGTAGTTGCTTAGGGAAGAAATCATACCTTAGCTAAGAATTCTTCCTAAGCAACTCTCACTAAAGATGCTCTTACAAATAAGGGATGACAATACAACTAGGGGTGAGCATTTGGAACTTAATTGAAACTACGGTGTAAACTGATTTGCTTGTTTCGGACCCGTCTAAATTTTCATTTTACTACTCTCCCGTTTTTTAAAACACTTTCGCTTTATTTTTTTGTGCACCCCATAAGATATTTTTACTTTCACCTAAAATATCACAAATACATCTCATTATGTAGTTTTATCGCATGTAGAAGTTGTTTCGGGGGTATTTTAGACATTTTTGGTAGAATAAAAATATTTTATGGGGTATCCAAAAAATTAGGGCAGAAATGTTTTCAAGAACGGAGGGAGTACAAAATAGGGCGGGCTGAGTCAGTTCCTTTACTCAATTCATTTTAATTGATTTGGGTGGAATTGAATTCTTCCATTCTAATTCATTTTTAGCACTACCAGTTCTAAATCCACATTTTTGTGCTACCAAACAGTAGATTTAGAATTGTTGTCCCCAATTCAAATTTCATAGTTTGAATTCCGTGTACCAATCAGAGCCTTATGTATTTGTAGCACCAGAACTTACTCCTTCCGTCTTAATTTGAATTGTCTATTTTAGTTTACATTCAATGTTTGATTGAAATCATTTTCAAAATGACGTGACAATATGGAAAGAGTGACAAACAAAATCGATTATACTCTTTAAGGTTATTGAATATATATTCAATACTTTCAGTCATAATTTAGTTATACAAATTCAACATGCATATATATTCTCTCATTTTAGCTCGACCAAATATAATTATTAAAGCATGGGGAATATTATTTATTTATTAGTAACATATAGTATATGCTACAATAATATAGGTAAATGAGATATTATTACCTAACACTATATATGGAACATGCATTATAAAGTAAACAACAAAAAAAGGGGTAGAAATAAAGAGGTTTTGAGGGGGAGACAAGGGCACATGCATGTGTAGACACACCAACAATGGCCCCATGTCCATGCAGATCAACCATGTGCCATATATATATTATCTCTCACTGATTTGATCTCCATGTTCCTCGTACATACATACATGCATGATGATGATGATGATGGTGATGATGGTTCACATCACTGAACATGCATTTGGGTTGTCGTCACTAAACATCTGTGGTGGAGGATGATGAGCTTCCACTCCATATCCATAGATCTCTTGATGACCATACCTGTTGGTATAGATCATGCATTATATCATTTGGGAATTTTACTCATATTAGTTTTTCCCATTAGATCTTACATTATGTGGTTGGATACTTGGAATTAACTAAAAGTTCAACCAGCCGCTCAAGCTTATGATTTTAGGTCGTTTTAGACTCTAATTAACACGCCTCTCATGATCAACTCAAGCTTATGATTAGTTTTTGCTCGAGTCTTATACATGAACATTATTTTTTTAAAAAAAATAATAGCAGTGAAGTTTGAACAAGGGACTTCTAGATTATAAAAGTTTTGATATCAATTAAAAGCTCAAGGTTGTTGATTGTAGTTGTAGGCCCACGAAAAAGAATCTTAGTCTTGTTGACAATAATTGTGTTAAGTTTAGAGTCATACCAGTGGCACACCACACCACGTATCACATCATTTTTGTCATCAATGTGTCTCACAGAGACACACGGTCTATGTGTGTCAGTGAGACAGAATAGTACCAGATGTAATGGTATATGTAGTGTGCCTCTAGCATTTAATTTTTGTAAGTTTATAGCATACCTCGGGGGAGGTAGAGGAGGAGGCGGGACGTGGAGGTGGTAGTAGTTTGGCGGAGGGTAGTAGTAGTAGAAGAACTCGTTCTTCCTCAGTTCCAGCTTCGGGTCGTCTTGATCTGGAAACCCAACAACTGTCCCTGCCATTTCAGCAGGGACGTCAGCAGGAGGGGCAGCAGCAGCTGCCCCTTCTTTCATTTCTTTGCCAGCGGCGTCTTCCTCGCCACCGGTCTTCTCCTCCTTTTTCTCCCCTCCTTCCGCGGCGGCGGTCTTGTCCTCCTTCGGGCTCTCCTCCGCCGCCTTCTCGGGCTCCACCCTCACAATCTCCACCCTTTTGCCGGTCCTCTTGGCTATGTAGTCCACTAGGGTTGGGGGCTCAAAGATGCCCTTAACCGTCACCAACGAGCCCTTAAAGTCAGGTTCAACATTTTCCACACCTAAACAAAAAAAAAGATCCCAAAGAATAATTTTTCATGTGATGAATGTGAATCACAACGGTTCACTATCAAATGTCAATGCATTTTAGAGTATCCGATGATTTGACACTGAATATGCAGAAACAGAATCTAAAGAGCCTAATATTTTATTCTAATTAAAGATTATATTGACATGATAGGGAATAAAATCCAAAAAAAAAAAGAGAAAAGAATGAACCCATACTCCCAAAGGTATAAAGCTGAGTACTTTACTAGTACAGAATTATTTACTCCCTTTATTTGCATTGCTACTTTTTGCTTTAAAAAAAATTCTTATTAAAAAAATAAAAACAAATAAATTAAAATTTGTTATATATAGTTAATCTTTGGAACTTCAAAAAAACAAATTAAACATGTTAAATTTAATTCCGGAAAAAATGAGGAGAACTAAAAAAATATGAAGTATATATTTCTATTTTTGAGAGAAATGTGAAGAGTATGGAATTTGGTACGTCCATGAAAATTAAAAATGGAAAGATAATTTAGAGAGAGAGAGAGCAGAAAACAACAGAGAATGACCAAAATATGATAAAAACATAGAGAAAAAATTAAAATAGGATCTTCATGTTTTTATTTACAAAACATGAGTTACAATGTCAGAAATGTCAATATGTAATATAAAAAAATACTATAGAATGTCAATATACAGTGACAAATTGTCCTTGTATAAAATTCTATTTTGACGATAAAAATGTCATTCTTATTTTGGGAATAATGACTATTTTATTCCGATTTTAGGTAATTCCTAGAGAGAAAGACAAAAATAGGGACGAAACATAGAGGAAAAAAGAATAAGACTTTAATTAGAACACCAAGTACCGGGTTTACTTTAAATATAGAAACAAATACTCTCTTCAACAACTTGCATATAAATTTATTTTTGCTCGAATCTTAATTAAATTTGAAAATACAATTTTTGAAATTGAGTGGTGGTGAGATTCAAACTCGTGATTTATTAATCAACAAAGCTAAGATATTACGTAGTATATGTAGATCTAAGAAAGATTTTTTATAGGAAGAAAGACCCAAGTAGGACTAAAACATTGAAGATATACCAAAATAGGACTTCCATGTTTTTATTCTCGAAATAGGACTTACATTACCAAACATGGTCATATACATTACCAAAAACGTATAGTAATGTGCACATGTACACTGTCACATTACCACAATGCAAAGTCACATTACCACAGTGCAAAGTCCTATTTCGAGAAAAAAAACATGAAATACTATTTTGGTATTTTTCTTTATGTTTTAGTCCTATTTAGGGTGATTTCTATTTTATATATACTCTAAGACAAGAATATACATATTTTTATACGAACCAAAAGGGAAAGAGTACAAAAATGATTTTTACCATTCACGCAACTCTTTATTTAAAAGCAACCAAGGAAAAAACATTCAAAAACCCATCTAAAAAAAGAAAATGAATAAAATTTGGTTAGAAAGTAGAGTAATAATGTATAGGTCTCAATCTAATGTATCATGTTTGACTGAACATAAAAGTAAATAAAATAGTTAAAAAAAATTCCCCAAAAAAAGTTAAAAAATTACTCACAATATAATGCTTTTGGTAAATAAAAACAAAGGTACAATAAATTAGGATGAATGAAAAAAATAAAGACAAAAGAAATTGGGTGGATGGAGTGTTTGTTATCCGTCAATTTAGGCATTAATAAAAAGGTAAATTTTCATAGGGTGGGCACAAACCATGTGGAAACCTGCACATTTAATTTTTTGCAATTAATTATAATATAATAATATTTTTAATAATAAAAATATAATACGAGTAATATTTTTTTTAAAAAAAATAGTTTTGGGATTCCCTATGTAATTATTAATTGCAAAAAAACAAAAAGAAATGGGACACACAACCTTTCATCCTCTGGATCCTCCTCTTGATTTCTTGTGCACATGCCTCACAGTGCATGTGAACTTTCAGAATGGCACTCACCACCTGGGGCTGGACGGCAATTATTTCAAACTGTGAGGGGCTCATTGCAAATATAATTGCCAAATAAAGAGAATATTTGCCAATAAATGCAGTGTACCATATGCATGATGACTCTACCAAATTCAAGGAATCCCACATGAAAAAGAAAACGCTTTAAAATGAAAAAGACGTGAGAAGAGAAAATAATAATGATTGTGACCGGAAAATATTCATTTAATGCCATTTTATTTATATTTAATTTATATACTAAATCAACTCCACAAAATAGAATCTAAAAAAATGTTTTTTTAATACCAAATATATGAAACATGTTTTAGTTTTAATTACATATTTATCCTGAAAATGGGAGAAATCCCAAAAAGAAAGTTACGTTTCTTTTTTTGCGCATCCCATAAAATATTTCTATATCGTCTCAAATATCAAAAAACTTTCAAAACGACTGCTACCCACAATAATGGGTAAAAATGATAAATTTTAGACATTTTAGATATGGATAGGAGTGTTTTTTGGGATGCACAATGAATGAAACGTAACATTCTTTTTGGGACAGAGGAAGTATTATACTCCCTCCGTTTGGAAAAACACTTCCCATTTGGATTTGAGGCAAAAATAAGGAAGTGTTAAATTATAGTTGATTTCCAATTTTGCCCCTGATGTGATGGGTAAAAGTAAGATGTGATGGATAGATTATTAGAGAAAAAGTATGATGTGATAGGTAGGGTATGAAAAAGTAAGGGTAAAAGTGGTTTTTTAATAGAAAAGGGAAGTGTTTTGTTGGAAGTGAAAAAAATGAAAGAGGAAGTGTTTTTGAGAACGGAGGGAGTATTATTTGAGATGTTCATGTAAAATATCCCTTTTGGGGGTTTGGTTAATTGGCCAAACTCCACATTTTATGATTTGGAATGCTCATGTAAAACATCCCCTTTTGACAACCACCTACCTACCTGTTTTTTCTCCTCCGCCTGAGGGGGTTCCTCCGGCGGCTTTTTGGGTTCCTCCGCCGGTGGAGGCGGCGGCGGAATGGGGGAGAGTAGCTCAACCTGGCGGTGGCTCTTCTTCTGAACCCTCTCCAACACTTTTATTGGATCTGCCTTTTCACCTTTCACCACCACCGTATGGGTCTTGCAATCAGTCATCACTTCCTCTACCCCTGCACAAAAAAAAAGAAAATGAGAACTCGTTCATATAATAATCTAATAATATAACAAAAGTATTTGATGGAGATTTGATGTGCTTTGCTTTAGTAGGCTTTATTAATTTATGTTTCCTTTTACTTTAAAAACTAAAAAATGGTTTATATTATCTTCTTATTTTTCTTTTTAGATCAGCATCCCAAAAAATGTCTTACTTCCTTTTTACATTCTAAAACATTGAGCCTTTACGAAAATTTTTAAATTTTGACTTCAAATTAAATAAAAATATTATTAGATATTGATACAAAAATATTTTTATTAGATTTATTATATAGATTAATTTTAAAATATTATTTTATCTAATTAATATACAATATATATTTTATTTAATTACAGATCAAAGGTTGAAAACCATTGAATGAAAAAAAACTAAAAATTATATAATACATGTATATAATTATGGAACTATTTCTCATGATAAATTAAAAAAATTATGTAATTCTTGGCTTTGTGCATAAACGAGAAAAACAACACTTAAAGTTGAGCACAAACTCTCAAATTAATCTTTATTTTGAATTTTTGGGGCCAAATCAAAGAGACTATGACCCAGTTCTCAAAAGAGTATTAACGATTTAGATAAAATTTTGATTTAATGATATAAATTAATTCAAAAAAACGTTAACACTAAAAATTATGGTCTAATATATTTTTCAAAACATGCCAACAACAAATATATGATGTAAGTGGCTACGTACCGTCAAAGCCTTTGAGGCAGCGGCGGACTTTGCGAGCACATCCCTCGCAATGCATGAACACTCTAAGAACAATTTCCGGCGGCGGCGGCGGAGACTCGTCCTTCTTATCCTCCTCCGCCGCTTTATTGGCGGCGGCCTCCCCGTCTGCTTTCTCACCGCCGCCGCCCGCTGCAGCAGGACTACCCTCATCTACTTTCTTCTCCACCTCCTCCGGCTTCTTCACTTCATCCCCCTTTTTCTCTTCCTACACAACAAGATTATTATTGAAAGGAGTAGGAAATGACCAATTAATTAAAGTACTAATAATAAAAGAAAAAAGGGAAAGGGGGAGAAAAAAAAGATCTAAATCAAGAAACTGCTGCTACCTCCCCCATTTGGACAGATTGAAGAAATGATGAAATGAAAGGCTAGGTGATAAGCTTAGATAATAATAATAATAATAATAATATTATTATTATTATTATTATTATTGGTTTTGAGAATAAAATGGGGTTGGATGAGTAGTGGAGTCTCTCTAGGCTTATTTTGTCTGGCTCCCGGCTTATTTTGTCTGGCTCCCTCTCTATCTCTAAAAGTTTGTGATAAAGAAGAAAGAAAAAAAAAAGTGAATGAAGGGGCGGGCAAGGGATTGGATATAAGGGGTGGCCTAATATACAGATGGCATGACATGTCACACGTACGATATTTGCCTTGCAACGACTAGGCTAGGTGCCACTTGTGTGATTTACTTCTTCATCAAATGAATTGAAATGATGATATCTTGAAGAAAAAGAACATTTTCCACCTCAAATTACTTCTTTGTTTGTTCAAATGTTGTCTCCATTGTCAAAAAAAAATTGAGTATTGCATACTATTTAAACTACTAGGGCATCATATAAATTTAATATAGAATCATTTTGAGACACACTTTTAAAATATTGCTCCCTCCATCCCATAAAGATTGGGACGGTTTGACTAAAGTGGTAAAATAAGGATGGATAATTTTGTGTTGACTTTCCAAAAATACCCTTGATGTGATGAGAAGATTATTAGGAAAAATGTACAATGTGATAGGTAGAGTATGAAAAAGTAAGGGGTAAAAGTGTTTTCTCAATAGAAATGGGACATGCCTTTAAGGGAAGCAAATTTTTCGAAACGGGACTGACTTTATGGGACGGAGGGAGTATAATTTTTATAATTGGTGGAGTTCTTTTGACAAAAAAATGTTAAAATATGACAACAAAGGCTACGATGCTTTGATTAAAAAATTGAAGGTTCCTACCTCTTAACCCACTGGCCCAACCCCAGCACTTAAAGTGAATTTGAGAGAAGGGGCAGACGGGGCTGGGATGGGGACATGGAGGTTTATGGGAAATTAGAAGGTATAAACCATCACTTTTTCAATTGGAACACCGTAGTCCTTGTTTTCAAAAGAACTTGCCGCCTTTTTATAATATATATCTATATATAGAGAGAGATGTTATTGGTCAAAGTGTTGTATTGAAGACCATGGGAAGTCAAATGGAAAGAAAATTTATAGACGTAAGGAGTATTACTCACCAGATCAAATATGATAAAATTCGGTTTTAATCAAAAGTTTTAGGACTTAAATTACTAAATTGCAAAGGACCTTTGGAAATGATTTGGCGGTCCTGGACTCAGAGAGAGCTTAACTGATGTTAGAGGTTATGACTCAAGCTAATTAAAGATTATGGTTATGCTATTGCCTATGATCAAGGAAAAGAGAATGTTATAGCTGATGCTCTCAGTAAGAAGGAGATGGCATCAGAGCAGCACACTTAGTCAAACCTGGAGACTGAGGTCATTTTAAACAAAGTGACCATAAGTTCTATAGAAGATTTTCTAACAAGTTCTATAATGGATAGAGGTCCAACTTTGTCATAAAAGAGCACAATGCTCTATTCTTCTAAGGTCATCTTGTTATCCCGACTTGTGAGCAAAGGGAACACATCGTGGATCACTATACATCGTGGAAGCTCGTAGATCACTATACATCGTGGAAGCCAAAAGATGTTCTTGTAACACCCTAATTCGTCTAGGTCTGCAGCCCCTTTCGGACTAAAGTATTTAACTTGGTAATCGTAAAAATTTAAAACTTTTCAAACGCACTTTATTTATCACAATAATATTTTTCATAACATATACAGTACGGAGTATTCAACAATATTGCGGAAGCGAATTTAATATTAACATATTAACATATACAGTACGGAGTATTCAACAATATTGCGACAATCTCGCCCCATCTGACACCAGGATCACATTGTTCTTTCTATTTACCTGCGTGTAGCAAATAAAACACACTACACGCTCAGCGGTAAAGCTGAGTAAGCATATCTAATGCGTCGAACATCCATATAAACTGAATCTAAATTCATAATCAAATCAATTGATATCATGCACACAATGTTCATTTCAGACATTCACAGTTTTGATATTAATCAATTCATACCAACACAATTTATTTAATTCAGATATTATTTCGACGGTGCTCTTAAATTATTCTTAATATGAGGCCAAATAATAATAATGCTCTTAGCTATTCTTAGTCTAAGGCCAGATAATAACAATGCTCTTAGCTATTCTTAGTCTAAGGCCAGATCATAATTTTCATAACCAGACTCTCAAACTATGGCTAGTTTTAGGCCATTAACCAGACTCTTAAAAGGCAATTAATAATCAGAAACTTAAACTATCATTAGTTTAAGGCAATCGATTTCGGACTCTTAACTCTAGTTAGTTAAGGCAACAACAATATAGTGATTGATCAACGTCGGATCGGGGCATTCCCAAACGAGTGATCCTCTAGTTTAGTCTACGAATCCCGTTATATGCGTTTTTATCTAATTTATCAAATATTCATGTTTTCATGAGTCCATACTAATACGAGATCTATTCTAGAGGTCTTCTAGATAGCCTTAATAATACACATTATTTTCCTTGTTTATCTACTTATTCATTTTGAAACATAACTCATTTAATTCATAATAATCATTTAATTCAAGATAGTTAAACAAACATATCTATCCATGATTCCATCATTACGGTTCATTAGTTCATTTCCATACTTTATTATTTTATGAAAATAAAATCATTATCGTTATGTAGTCATAAACGATCTTCACCATGATACGGACTCCAAGTTCTCATGGCAGAGCACGAGGAGATTGATCATCAATGGAATTGAAACCAGAAGCACGACTGGTCCAAAATAATAAAACCATCAATAACAGAAACGTAAGCATGAGACTTTTTGGTAGTACCGGTGAACCAGATGGCCGCGGCGATGGAATCTAGGACGGAGGACTTGTAGTATCTCTCTAGATCGAAACAAAATTCGAATGGAGGCTGACCGCTGAGCCCACTCTGGCCTTGCAGGGCGGGCCCCTGTGGTTGCGAGCAGCTGCCATAGCTTATGAATGGGAGGAAAGGATAACGAGCGCGGAGCTCGCCAAGCGGGCAAGTCGTCCATTTGATCGTCATAATCAATATTTATTATCAATGATGTTCCATTATGTTTTATCCATTGTAATAATCATTTATTCAGAATACTAACAAGGTTTGATCATAATAGTCATCGTAACATTTATTAACAAATAGCGGTCTAGCGTTGAGTGCTAACACCCTAGCTTATCGTCATCCATCAACAAAGCTTTTAAATCTGTCAAAACATCATTTTTATTTCCAAAAATCATATTGTTCATAATTGATTGGTGTCAAAAATAAGATTTCATAGTTCAAAAATTGGGTTTTCAGGACGTTTTCTGGTTCAGGACAGTACTCGGTACGGTACCTCGGTAGCGTGTCACGATACCTTGGTACCGACCGCCACCAATCAGCCACCATAAGGATGGCAGTCAACGGTAGGTAGCTACCGTGGTTACTGTAGCTGGCTACCGTGCCGGCGATAGCATGGTCCCGTTCTGTGCATTAACTTTAAACATTGTCATCTTCAACCTCGGGCCAAGTTTCAGAAATTCCATTTTTAGTCACCAAACTTCAATTAAACTATATAGAAATATTCTCCAATGTTCATAGATCATTTTGGTAACATTAATTCGTAATTTTAACAACAATTTCAAGGTTTATGATTCTTGGTTCTTCAAATATTCCAAACACAAAACTCAACCAAACGACCGTTTATGAACGTAAAAATGATCTATATGAACATTCTAGTCACTAGATATATCTACGGGCTTACCTCGAAGCTAAACGATGATTCTGGAGATTGAACGACAAAACTTCCGACGACAATAACTCCTTGCTCCGGCGACTTCGACGATAACCAACAACAGCAGTCTATTCTCCTCACTCTCAAGATTCTAATGAACTAATTTGCAAAAGGAATGGTGTAGTAATTGGGAAATGAGTTCTCCCTTATACAGGGAAGATGAAGAAGAAGGAAACAAACTGCTGTGTAGGATTTGATTTTCAATCGGCTGAGTGGAGGATGAGACGTTGTTCCCTGATTGGGACCATTTTTTGTTCTAGTTAGGGTACACTTTTTTATCCAACTTTCTCTGAATTGAAATGTGTTTACACCGTTGTGATCAAACAGTCGAATTCTATTCAACGATATATTTTTCATAATTATTCGTAATACTTTTTCCGACATCATATTTTTGGGTGCTTGACTTTGACAGAGTCAAAATCGATTCAGTTTGGCTTTTATTCAAAAATGTTCTCATATTAAATTCTTATTAATTATTCTCATGACCTATTTCAATAAATCATTTTTAAAGTTCACTTCATTAATGATTTATTCATTTATTCTTGATTTGGGTCTGTACTCAGGTTCCCAATCAAGACCACACAAATAGTCAACATATTCGATTTATCTCTATGAGATTTATCCAGATTGTGATATTGAATATCAAAACACATTTATTATCGGCCCAAAGCCCAACAATAATTTATTTTAATCAAAACAAATTTGATTAATCGAATATTTATTCATTAAAATTTCTAGGGTATGTTTTGGGGCGTTATAGTTCTAGATGTTAGAATATAATCGGAAATAGGATCATAATGATGTTTAGTTTCTTTATTCTTGGGTTATTACATTTATATTCCTATCTTATTTAGGAACAGATTCTACATCATGTAATCCCCCCCCCCTCTCTCTCTCTCTCTGTGTCTATATATATATATATATATATATATATATATATATTTATATACTTTTTGAGAGTTTATTATTCAATAAGGCCAATCCAAAAACTTAGCCACCCTTCTTGTATGACCATGTGCCACCGCTGGTCTTAATCATCGGTGGTCGACCACCATAGATCATGGCCTAACTGTATCTTATCCCTCTTCTTCTCTCTAAAAAGTTATGAGCATGCCTAACAGCCGCCGTCTTTTTATCCCTCTCTTTCTCTCCATAAATTATGAGCGTGCTCAACAGCTTTCATCATTTTGATTGTCTTGTGTATCCATGGCTTCAGCCTCAGCTCACAATTAACTAGCATAAACTTAGGCCTCAAACCACTCTTCGTGTCTTTATAGGTTATCATCACACCATGAAAGGTTACAAATGTTATGACCTTCTTTCCTAGAAAACATAAGCCTCCTGTCTTTTTTTTCCCATCGAAGATTAATTCCCTTACTCCAAACTTGTGTGTAACCCAATCTTTTCCAATTCTCTAGGCATCATTCTCATCTTCCCTCATCGTCCAAGCTCATCAGCTCAGGTACCGCCCCCTCAACGCGTTGTCTCCACTAAACTTGCCTCCAATACGGTCAAGCAAATCGCTAGTCATCTTGTCCAAGATCAACTGCTCATGAACACTCCCTCTAATTCCCTACAGGCAGTCGACCCTCCTTGACCATTCAGTCATCGACAGTCGACCGTTATCCTAAAAGTCCTCTGAACTCTTCAAGGTGGTCAAACTCATAGACTATCCCTCTCACACAGTCGCTGTCCTAACACAAGAAGTCTCGAACAATCCACAAACAGTCATCTTATACAAATTCGAGCCAAATCTGACATCTTCGAACCCAACACTTACATCACCACCACCCATGATACTAACCTCCTACCATTAAACATAGCACTTATAATCAAGCCTCTGGTAATAAATTTTTGTGGCAAGTAATGAATGACGAGTTAATTTCTTTGATTGAGAAGCATACTTTGGATTTGGTTCCTCCTCCCAAAGACTAAATACCAATTAGCTGTAACTGGATGGTTCATATAAAATGGAACACTGATGGATTTGTTTCGAAGTATAAGACTTGTCTTGTGGCCAAGGGATACAATTAAGAGTATGACATTGAATACAAAGAAACATTTAGCGGTATTGTGAAACATGAAACCATGCATCTTTTTCTCTCTCTAGCTCTTTATCATGATTGGTCTCTTCATTAGCTGAATGGTAGCAATGCTTTTCTTCATGGTATCATAGAGGAAGATATCTATATGCAGCAAGGTTAAATGTACTTTCAATTTGTTAAATGTACTCTTCATTGGTTATATTGTTAAATGTACTCTTCATTGGTTAAATGTACTTTAAATTTTTCAAAAACAAAAGGTTTTGTTAGATTTTATGATGTAAACTAGGTACGTATATATTCATCCCGATTTGTACCGAAACTGATACCGAACCATCTCGAAACATACCGAACCGATGCTTCGGGATCGGGATCGGTACAACGTAAAATCCCATACCCAACCGAAATATTTGGTGCGGTATCGATACAAGCTAAATACCGTACCATACCGTACCACGCTCACCCCTAGCGTCGTTCGTTTTTGCAACACAAAATAATGACATATAATCACAATTAATCTGCTCGACATCAACCCGTGCAATCTATTTTCTTCATTCTCTAGTTTTAACTTTATGTTTCGCATGAGCTCGCATACATTATAAATATATAATATTTCAGTTTAATTGTATTTTGAGTAAAAGATAATTTTATTTATTTTAATTTAGCAATAATGATATAGTGTGTGTGATATGAATATTATTAAACTATGGACATGATGTTGTTTTAAAAATAAAACTTGTAATTGTAATAATGATGTATATGTATTTAATTTATTATATCTTTTTATTTTTCAAATAGTAAAGAGAAAAAAGAATAATTTTTTAAAAATACAAAAATAACTATACTTAAAAATAAAAATATTTAAATTGAAAAATGAATAGTGTATATATATATATATATATATATATATATATATATATATATATATATATATATATATACTAGCATTTGCACGCGCATTGCGCGAGATTTAGTGCCCGATCATTATTTTTCCGAAGAATGGTTATGTTATTTTTGAGTAATTGATTGAATATTTTGTAATAATATTGTTGTTGTGGTTGTAATAATATTGTGTACGTAGCGTTCTAGGGTGTAATGTAATTTATTAACTAATGTTTTAATACAAAGGAGACATGCATAATATACATACAATGGAGTGCCGGAGTGGGGCATACCCTTTTAACACAAAGTTCAATGACGGTGAACAAAACAAACAATGAAAGGGATAAGTGGCAAGGAAGAATCCAAGTCGTATCCTGTTTCCGCACAGAAGTACACTCAAAGATTGTAATTGATTTTCAAATATATGAACTTTGCATTAAGCGAAAAGCATGATTTACAAAAGTGAGCCTTAAAGGAAGATTCATAAGTGCCTTTGAAAGACTGTTTATGGCTATGGAGCCTCAAGCATGACATTCGAGTGATGGTTGGAGTGAGATGCAGCCTAGGTTTCAATTCCCGAGCCTCTGTATTTGTGTAGGTCTCAAGTACTTAAAGTTAAGTCTCTGTTGTGAATGTTCGGGTGCCATCTTGTGTACCTTCATTAATCCACTTTATATTTTAAGGAGATAAACATTAAATAAGTTATTGATCAAAACTTTTAATACGGTACAAAATTAGGTTAGTAAGGAAACACCACATGTACACATCATTAAATTGTAAAGAGTGAAAAGCATAGAGTTAAAACCACATGAAAAATATGGCAAAAAAAGACCATGAAAAGTGTTAAATTTGAAAAGTGTTTCTTAGATGACATAATAACCACATGAAAAATATGGCAAGTACTCAAAGACAATGTCATAACACAATATGTTGGGTCAGAACTAAGGGCCTGTTCTTTTGGACTTGAACTCTTAACTTCCAGTTTTTTCCAGTTCCTGCCAGTTCTTTCCAGTTTCTTCCAGTTTCTTCCAGTTTTTTCCAGTTTCTTCCAGTTTCTTCCAGTTTTTTCTAGTTCCTTCCCGTTTCCAGTTTCTACTTTCTGACAAATCACTCTAAAAAATATATTATTATTATTATTATAGTTTTTTTAATTACTACTTTTATGTTCATAAATATAGTTTATAAACTTTTTCATTTTGTCATCTCACTATTTTTATGATTCATATTCATTATTTTTTTCTTCAACTTTTTAATATGAATAATACCATTTTTTGTATATTAATCTACAAGAAAAAATAGGAAACTATTTAAAAAATTATGGTTAAATAGCCGCGGGAACTTTTATTTATTTCGATGTTTTCATTGATTATTTGATAAAATAAAATATTTTTGACACCTCTTATTTCGAAGAACTTTTCATGTAGTAAGAGTATAACATAAAAAATGTAAAAAAACAGTTCTATGTTTTTATTCAAAAAGTATGGTTACAATGGAAATAAATTGTCAATCCTTAAAGAAAGAATAAGTTTGATTACATTATGTGACATGTCAGATATTTTAAACAAAATCTTGTAATATATAAAATATAATTACAAATATATTATTTTATAATAAATACATATAGCCATAATAACTCTTAACTATTTAACATTTTGATATTTATGCTAATTTTATATTCTAATTATTTTTTTAAACTATCTTTTTATGTATGAAAATAATATTCGTAATTTTTTTATATATTCTAAAGACAATCATTTAGATAACGTAATAACACCACCACTACCACCACCACCACCAACAACAACAACAACAACAACAACAATAATAATAATAATAATAATTATTATTATTATTATTATTATTATTATTATTATTATTATAGCAATAATAATAATTTATATCAACAAGAATCAGAATGAGAATAATTTAAAACCACACATAAAAAATTTTTAATAACTTTTTTTAGATTTTACAATTTATTCTAGTTTTTTCAATTTCTTTTAATTTTTTCCAGTTTTTCCAGTTTCTTCTAGTTTCTTCCAGTTTCTTCCAGTTTTTTCCAGTTTCTTCCAGTTTCTTCAAGTTTCTTCCAGTTCTTCCAGTTCCTTGCAGTTTCTTCCAGTTTCTTCCAGTTCCTTCCAGCTTCTTCACGTTTCTTCCAGTTTCCAGCTCTTTTTTTCCAGTCCTAAAGAACAGGCCCTAAATAAATTTATATTCTGTTAAGGATATTTGGTAATGTAATTATTCCAATTGTTATGCAATTATTTGTCGACGCATTGGGGTCAAACTGGAATACTGACCCATGGTTAGATTCACGTGTTAAACTCGGCCATTTCGTACTGGATGTGTGATGACTGGGTTGGACCTATGATCTTAGCTTTAGTTTAATGGGTGACGTTTTGCCTATGTTTCCTAAGAGAAGTGTTATAGTATTACGAAACCAAACCGCATAAGCAAAAGTGATAACGAATTTCCAATCGTAACAGTAAAAAAAATTTTCTTTGGTATTTAAAGAAAATTCGTATGCAATGTGAGTTTTTTTAAGACCCTTGATTTCACTTGTGAAGGAAGTATTGCTTCGGTACACGAATATTGGAGTTGTCTAAATAACACAAGGTAACCGCAAATAAGAAGACCTTGACTCAAGCACAAGACCTAAAACCCCTAAATCAGTATTAAAAGCATACCCATGATCTGCCAATTGCCAAAAACCAGATCCTAACCCCAAATCCAGCATAACAAACAAGAGTGAAACACCACTTCCAGAACACAGACACAAAACTTTAAGACATTCTACGTTTGAGAGAGTACCTTGGCTTTTAAAACGATAATGTCAGGAAAATGGCGGTCTGTAAGTTCTGATTAATTTCCCCTGCCGCAGGAACTATAAAGAATTTGGCGTTAGGCAAGCTGCTTTCCACCTGATGTAGGGAGCGATAAATTTGTTATGACCCTTAGTGTCCGTCATCAACGATGACTTTCGTTGCTTAATACAAGGCGTTTTTAAAAAAGAGAAATGCAAACAAAATGAGACATGAACTTTAAGGCAAACGTGTTCATGATTATTATTATTATTGTATGAAGGTTTAGTCGTATGTATGCAAGTAAAAAGTAACTTTAGATGTATGATTTTATAGGGGTGTGATAGCTGTTTGAAAAGGAATAAAGAGTATCATAATTTTGGAAATTCAAATTTGAAATGAAAATAAACTGATATTTCACTTAATTGCAGATACTGATGATTTTGGTGTAAATAAGGAATTATTGCCAGCCATTAATTCTGTTGAATGATTCTTTTTATTTCGAATTAATTTGAATATCACATTTTCCATTTCAAAATAAATGATGCAATACCTGGTTTATCCACTTTGACTTGAACTTGGTGTTTACCCTGTAGTTCAATAAGACTCTGGGCAGTTACTATATTCAGACCCGATGGATATATTGGCGTGGATGACCAGGAAGTTGCACATAGAACTCATATTCTTCTCACACTTTTACTACTAACTTTGAGTGAACACTCAATACTCACATCCAATTTCCCTCAAGCATGTAGTAAAAGGGGCAGGGGCAGGCATGATTCCATTCAGTTAACAAGAGCTAACACTTTCTGAGTACACTTGAGTACCTGTTTATTTGAGTTCTGGGGTTGTTATACGATTCTAGAATCTTATTGTTTCATCACCTGCAGCAGATGCTCCAACGCAAACATCTGGCCTCTGCACAAGAAATATGAGTGTGAGTATACTTATCAGTGTGACAAAATTTTGAGAATAGCACGATGTGATAAGCACAGCCTGAGAAATGTTATGATATTAATTTCGTGAGTAAAAGAAGAAATGTTATGCCAATTCCAAGTCTTAGCTCAATATCTACCCCCAAAAACCAGTCCCAACACAAAATCCAAAACCAACCCCATAAGCAGAAACATAAACCTAGTCCATTGCTGATCAGTAAACCTTATTCGGCAGCTTCATTCCTGATTTTTAGAGTTGTCACATGAAAATTATTTATAGAGTTAAACTCACTGCTCCATTTCTCATCTAAAAAAGGCTTTTGAGGCTGTAGAGTAGTTGATCCCAAAACATAATCCTCTAAAGTACTCTAGAATAGGCATCAAATCGCTAAATTATGCGTGTTCTTATAGAACCTATTTAATAGAACCCAATTCCAAGTCTTACCTCAACACCTACCTCAAAAACCAGTCCCAAACACAAAAACCAAAACAAACCCCAAAAGCAGAAACATAAACCTAGACACTAACCTCAAATAACCAGACTCTGCGCAAGACACAAGACCTAAAACCTCTAAAACTAAAGTGCAGGTCTAGAACAAAATTCCTGCCTCTACAACCATAGTTAAACGGCATATCCTCAACGGACAAAAAACTCTAAATTCTCGACCCAAAAACGAACATAAAGACTAAAACCAAAAGTAAAAACCCAGCCCAAAACCTACCGAAAAAACTGCCTAAAAAACCAGTCCCAAATACAAAACGCCAAACCTAACCTAGAACCTATTTAAAAGAATCGAATTCCAAGTCTTACATCAAAACCTACCCCAAAAACCAGTCCCAACACAAAAACCAAAACCAACCGCAAAAGCAGAAACATAAACCTAGTCCATTGCTGATCAGTAAACCTCATTGGGAAGCTCCATTCCTAATTTTTAGAGTTGACACATGAAAAAAACTTATAGACTTAAACTCACTGGGCAGCTCCATTTCTCATTTGGAAAAGCCTTTAGCGGCTGTAGAGTAGTTGATCCCAAAACATAGTCCTCTAAAGTACTCTAATATAGGCATCAAATCCCTAAACTACACGTGTTCGTATACAACCTATTTAATAGAACCCAATTCCAAGGCTTACCTCAAAACCTACCCCAAAAACCGGTCCCAAACACAATAACCAAAACCAACCCCAAAAGCAGAAACATAAACCTAGACCGCTAACTTCAAATAACCATAATTAAAAGCAAACCCATGATCTGCCAAACGCTAAAGTGCAGGTCTAGAACAAAAATCCTGTCTCGACAACCATAGTTAAACAGCATCCTCAACGACACAAAACCCGAAAATCTCGACCCAAAAAACACACATAAAGACAGGTCAATATTTGAACTGTTTGGGGGGCTAATGCTGATTTGTTCATCAGTGAGGTCTTCAAACTTATTCAAAGTTGCTTTATCATACAAGGGAACAAAAAAGGATGATCCAAGAAGCTCATTTGCGAAAAATGCATTTCTCATTAATCAAATATCCAACAAATCAAACAAAACAATCCAAGTAATCCAAATACACACAATACTAAAAATTCAGAAAAAAACTTTAGTATTGGAATTCAATAAATTAAATAAAGAGAATGAAATAGAAATTTTGACATACCTCAAGAAATAATACTTCCCTTAATAATGATGTAGGGAATTAGAACAACTGAAATTGAACCTGGAAATTTAAACATGGAGATTATTCACTTTTGAATTCAAAACAATCTGGGTAATTGCAAATAAGCATCACAATTGAACGAAAAAAATCATTCAAAAACAAAGTGTAAATTCGAAAAATCCTGAAAGACTTCTCTAACCTGGAACCAAAGCACAAGACTGTGAAGCCGGTGAAACCGTGGATTTCGCAAATCAATTACCTTATTAAAGTAATGCAAATCAATTACCTGATTTTTAATCCAGCGGGTGAAGCCATGGATTTCACAACTCAATTCCATCGCCACGCCAATTCAAGCATTTGCATTTAATCCAGCCGGTGAAGCCGTGGATTTCGCAATTCAATTGCATCGCCTTTACGTTTACCCGGGTTGGGTTTGGAGGCTTCCGCATAAGCACAAGAAAATTGGAGTGTACTGTGGGCGTAGACTGAGTTTCTAACGGCTGGGGCATATTGGGGAGTATAATGATATGGTACAACACTAAAGCCCTAGAGTTCAACTTTTTTGGATGGAAAAAAGCCATTAAATTAAAGGATACCTAACTGGAATCTAGATTTATATAATAAGAGGGATATATATATATATATATATATATATATATATATATATATATATATATATATTATCTATGTATAAATAGAGACTTTAATGAGCAAAGTGTTGCATTGAAAATTGGAAAAATTTAAATTGAAAAAAAATTTATGGACAAAGGGAGTATTATTCAGCAGACTCAGTTTGATAAAATTCGATTTTAATCCAAAAATTTTAGAGCCTAAATTACTAATTTGCAAAGGGCCTTTTGAAATGGTTGGATGGCCTTGGACTTAGAGAGAGCTTAACTACTGAGGGCTATATCTCGAGCTAGTTAAGGATTATGGTTATTGTATTGACTATGATCAAACAAAAGTGAATGTCTTAGCAAGTGCTTTGAGTAAGAGTGGGATGGTATCCCCATATTCAGCTAAACCTGGATGCTGAGGTCGTTTATACACAAATGGATTGTAACACCCTAATCCGTCCAGGTCTGCAGCTCCTTTCGGACTAAAGTATTTAACTTGGTAATCGTAAAAATTTAAAACTTTTCAAACACACTTTATTAATCCCAATAATATTTTTCATAGCATATACAGTATGGAGTATTCAACAATATTGCGGAAGCGAATTTAATATTGACATATCATAAATTATTTCAAACTTGTCACATCCATCCCGACAATCTCGCCCCATTTGCTGCCAGATTCACAGTGTTCTTTCTGTTTTACCTGCGTGTAGCAAATAAAACACACTACACGCTCAGCGGTAAAGCTGAGTAAGCATAGCTAATGTGTCGAACATCCATATAAACTGAATCTAAATTCATAATCAAATCATTTGATATCATGCACACAATGTTCATTTGAGACATTCACAGTTTTGGTATTGTTCAGTTCATATCAACACATTTTATTCAATTCAGATACTATTTCAGTAGTGTTCTTAAATTATTCTTAATCTAAGACCAGATCATAACAATGCTCTTAGCTATTCTTAGTCTAAGGCCAGATCATAATAATGCTCTTAGCTATTCTTAGTCTAAGGCCAAATCATAATTTCTATAACCACATTCTTAAAAGGGAAATTATTAATCAGACACTTAAACTATCATTAGTTTAAGACAATTGATTTCAGACACTTAACTATAGTCAGTTAAGACAATCAGACACTTAAACTATCATTAGTTTAAGGCAAATGATTTCGGACACTTAACTGTAGTCAGTTAAGGCAACAACAATATAGTGATTGATCAACATTGGATCGGGCATTCCCAGACGAGTAATCCTCTAGTTTGGTCTACTAATCCCATTTATGTATTTTTATCTAATTCATCAATTATTCATGTTTTCATAAGTTCATCCTAAGATCTATTCTAGAGGTCTTCTAGATAGTCTTAACATCAATTAGGTAATAGGTATATCTTAAAGTCTTTTAGATATCCTTAACAATACACATCATTTTCTTGTTGATCAATTTATTCATTTTGAATTATGGTTCAATCATTCATAATCATAATTTAGTTTAAGATAGTCAAACAAACATATCTATTCATTATTTCATCTTTACGGTTCTTTCATTCAATTCCATACATTTTTATTTGTCATAATAAAATCATGATCGTTATGTAGTCATAATTACTCGGGTCGTCCATTTGATCATCATAATCAATATTTATTATCAATGATATTCCATTATTCATTATAATAACCATTTATTCAGGATGTTATCAAGGTTTGATTATAATAGTCATAATAACATTTATTAACAAATAGCGGCCTAGTTTCGAGTGTTAACACTCTAGCTTACCGTCATGCATCAAACAGAGCTTTCGAATTTGTCAAAACATCATTTTTATTTACAAAAATCATATTCATATTGATCATAATTGATTGGTGTCAAAAATAAGATTTTATAGCTTCAAAAATAGCATTTTCGGGCTGAAAAATGTTTGTAACGGTCGACCGTTCCGTTCTGAAAATTTTCTCTTCTGACGGTACCTGGTAACGGTACCTAGAGACGGTACCAGGGTCCCGTATCAGCACAGAAATTACTATTCATCATCTTCTTCATGCGGCCATTTTCCTCAAACTTCATTTTAGGTTACCAAACTTCAATTAAACTATATAGAAATGTTCTCCAAGGTTCGTAGATCATTTTAGAGGCATCAATTCGAAGTTTTAACAACAAATTCGAGGTTTATGATTCTTGGTTCCTCAAACATGTCAAACACAAAACTCAACCAAACAACCATTTATGAACATAGAAACGATCTATACGAACATTCTAATCACTAGATATATCTACGGGCTTACCTCGTAGATTAACGATGATTCCAGCGATTGGACGGTGAAACTTCCGGCGAACACCACGGCTTGCTCCGGCGACTTTGGCGGCAACAAACTATTGCAAAATGCTCTCCTCACTCTTAGGATTCTAATGGGATTAATTTTATAAAGAATGGTGCAGATTTAAAGATTTTTATTATTCCTTATATAGAGTTGGTGAGGGGGAAGAAGACGCAGGATGCTGATGATTGATCGGCTAGTGCGCTAGGAGGCGCCGACTGAATAGTTCTCTGATTGGGACCAATTTTGTTTCCAATCGGGGCACACTTTTTGGTCCAACTTTCTCAGAATTAAATTCTATTTGCACCGTTGCGATCGAATAGTCGAACTCTATTCAATGATATACTTTTCATAATTATTTGTGATACTTTTTCCGACATCATATTTTTGGGTGTTTGACTTTGACAGAATCAAAATTGATTTATTTGACCTTTATTCAAAAAGGTTCTAACATTTAATTCATATCATTTGTTGTCATGATTTATTTCAATAAATCATTTTAAAGTTCATATTATAAATAATTTCTTCATTTATTCTTGATTTGGGTCTGTACTCAAGTTCTTAATCAAGACCACACAAATAGTCAACATATTGGATTTATCTCTATGAGACTTATCCAGATTTTGATATTGGATATTAAAACATATTTCATATCGGCCCAAAGCCCAACAATAATTTATTTTAATCAAAACAAATTTGATTAATTGAACAATTATTCAATAATAACTCTAGGGTATGTTTTGGGGCGTTACATGGATGATAACTCCAGTAGAGAAATTTCTAACGAGTTCTATCATGGATAGATATCGAGTCCAACTTTGTCATAAAAGAGAAAAATGTTTTATTCTTCAAAGGCCGTGTTGTTATACCAATTTGTGAGCTAAAGAAATAAAACACACCAGCCAGCATAGCCTGGATTAGTAAGTTTGTGAATTGGGTTGCGACATAATTTGGTATCCTCATGCAAAATATTTAAAAAACCATTTTAAACAAAATATTTTCACTGCTCCCACCGAACTTAAAATCTTCAAGGAAATGAGCATCTTTGGTTTCTACATTTCCAGTGACGTGGGAAGAACAATAAAATCTACAACCCTTTGAGTTTGAAGGATAACCAATGAATTAGCAACTTACATTTTTCATGTCAAGCTTCTTTAAGAAGGGATTATAAAGTTTAGCTTCGGCGAGACAACTTCATACTTTCATATATATTAGACTCGGCTTCCTTCTTGTCCAGAGTTCATAAGGATTTTTAGGGACATCTTTAGACGGAACCCTATTGAGTATTTGAACGGCTGGCTTTAATGTCTTGGTCCAGAGAAATATAGGTCAACCTGAGTTGGCTAATATACTACGTACCATGTCCATTAGGAACCTATTTCTCCTCTCAGCAACATCGTTCTGTTGAGAAATACCAGGCACAATATATTGGTTCACAATCCCCTGGCCTTACAAAACTCATAAAATGGAGTAGGAGCTTGACCCACATTATCATGNTTGCGTGGGACTCATGCATGCACAACTTCACAGGGGAATCGAACCCGAAAGGGATTGAGTTTGACTATTTCCTAATCTGAGTTGATATCTTTTCCTTTAATGTAAATTGAAGATTTGAAGCCACTAGAATTGGTTTTCTATTTTGTTTATTCTTGATTCCCTATATATAGAAGGGAAGTTCTTTGTATTTAACAGAAACAGAGAATATACAGAATATTTATTCGATATCATTTTTCTATTCTATTCTTTATAAGTAGGGAGAAAGACCAAAGTAGGACTAAAACATTGAAAATATACCAAAATAAGACTTCCATGTTTTTATTCTCGAAATTGGACTTACATTATCATACATGGTCATATACATTACCAAAAAAGTATAGTAATTTAATTTGCACATGTACACTGCCACATTACAACAGGGCAAAATCACATTACCACAGTACAAAGTCCTATTTCGAAAAAAAACATGAAAATCCTATTTTGGTACTTTTCTCTATGTTTTAGTCTCATTTAGGGTGATTTCTATTTTAAGTAATGGTATAGTCACTAATAACCTAGACATAAACTATACAAACTTACTATTTGTGTACTTCCCAAGTGAATAAAATAATTTTAAATAATTCAAAAATAAAAATTAAAATATACAAATAGGTAAGTTTGTGAAAGTCGTGTCCACATTGTTTGTGACTCCAACATTACTCTTTCTTTATTTAATTTTTATTTTCTACAGTATTATTCAAGCCACTTCATTCTATTTTTCATTCTTTTTCTGCTTATTTTCTTTCTTCATCAAAACAAAGAAGAGATAATAAATAGAATGAAGTTCAAATCGTAGGCAAATGATGAAAACTATGACACCCCAATATTGGTAAATGATTCCAAATTGATGTTTGCAGTCGGTCATGAACTTATGATTCCGTGGAATATTAGGTGAAATGCGACGGTCGATGAGTACATGTGGTTGAGACGTTCGTGTATGAAAAAAGGGGTGGGCGGTGGACTCCTATTTGTTTTTGTGCAAGTCTCTAATTAATCTATCTCAAAACATTTGTCATATTATACTCCTTCATTTTTAAAAGATTATCATGATTTTATTTTTTTGTTAAATTGTAATATTTTTTGACTGTAAATTGTAGAACAAGTATATTTAGTTATAATGTAAATTTAGTAAAATTATATTTATTTTAAAATATCGTTTTGAAATATCAAATTTATATAATATTTATTTATTTTAAACTATATTTAATTCATGGTCAAAAGGTGCAACAATTTGACCAAAAAAAATCAAACTCTGGCTATCTTTTAGAAACGGAGAGAGTATAATAAAATAAAATTTTAAGTTCTTTCAAGTTTATTTATTTAAAGGTTGGTATAGGACTAAAACCTAAAAATTACATATATGAAAATTACATCAAAAGTTAATCAAACAAGAAGTGATAAGAATATTTTATTTTATCAAATTATCGTTGAAAAAGTATAAATAAAATTTTTTTATAATTTTTGAAAAGTGAACTATGACGTTTTTTTGGCACAGATGAAATAATTCCTTATAACATCACTTTTTCATAGTCTTTAAATTTAAAATATGAGTATTATATATTTATGTTTTTTGATATTTAAAAATTGTTTCATGAAGTTCTTTTGGATTCTATGAGAAAAACCATAAATGAGTCAAAGAACAGACTACGGAATAATTCTCATTAGAATTATAGACTATTTATGAGAAGGTCTCCGTTATAAAGAATAATTTATAAAATTTACCCTTGTTTTTTGGAGCAAAGAGCTTAATTAATTTTTTCTTTTTTAATCCCTTGTTTGATTGAACATTAGTTTTCAATAAATATTTTTAAAAATTGATGCTGATTTTAAAAATAAGATTTATATATTTTTAAATAAAACAAAAAGGCATAAAAAATACTACCTCCGTCCCAGAGTATTTGTCCACTTTCATTTTTACACACTATCCAATACACTTCTTTAATCCATTTTATCTTGTAATTTGTATATTAAAAAATTATAGAAATTATATATTAATAATCTATATGTTAAGTCAAATAAAAAAGGATCACACATGACTATATTTAGACTTACACATTGAGAGAATTTGATGAGTCAAAGTGCTTAGATGAACAGTTCCAAAAGTCAAAACTAGACGAATACTCCGAGACGGAAGGAGTAAGATGTTATTGGGTTTTCTAATTTTAAAAAATAAATAAAGAAAATAAGTAAGAAAAGACGTGTATCTGTTTTGTACTTCTTCCTTGTCATAAAAACTACGGAGTATCCATTTGACTTTCAATTAGTCTGAAAAATGTTATAGTAAAAAGGTAAAAACTCGGATTATACTATTCTCTTTCCGTCTTAAAACTATTTCTTACTCCGGAGTTACTATTCACACGATCAAACTTTATTTATTTTTTATGTTTATTTTTATTAGTCATTTGAAAAAACAATATAGTAATATCAGTTATAGTTTTGAAGAACTTTTTATGTATGCGGAATAGTATCTTTTAAATATATAATTTTATTTTTAGATTTTACGTTTATAGACTATAGTCAATTAAATTAAATTGAAAATAACTTCAGTAAAATCCCGTAAAATGAAATGAGAAGTTAGTTTTAGTATGGGGGAGTATTAAAATGTACTCCGTATTTTGATAAATAATAAACGAGAAATCTTATGATACGTTGTCACTTAAAAATTACACTAAATAGGAGTAAAATATAGAGAAAACTCATATTTTGGTATATTTTCAATGTTTACTCCTATTTTAGTCTTTTTTCCTTGTCACTTGCTTTTTCTTAAAAAAGGGAGAAATACAAAAATAAAAATAATATATAGAAAAATGTTCCTTACGCCCTGCAATATATTATTGCTGCTTCTTATTTTGTAGAATTTTTGACATTGTTTTCAATATATAATTTTTATTTTTAAACCAATATCCATACTTTATTTAAAAAGACATGGAGTCAATATTGCGTTTTCCCGCCCAAAAAATATGGCCATTACATATGGTAATGTGAAGTTAAAATGGTAAGTGTCCGAAATTATAGTAAGGTAAAATTTACGTTTTATAAGTATAATTATTATATTATATTTATAATAAAAAATTGTCATTTTTAAAGTGTCTGAAATTTATACTAGCAAAATATGCATAATGTGAAGTTAAAATTGTAAGTATCCAAAATTATAGTAATATAAAATTTACATTTTATAAGTATAATTATTATATTATATTTATAATAATTAACTATCATTTTTAAAGTGTCCGAATTTATACTAGCAAAAACTGTAATAATTATTACTCCGTGCAATTATTACCTATATAAATGGTAAGTGTCCAAAATTATAGTATCCATTTTTAACCCGTGTACGAAGTATGGCCATTACATATAGCAATTGTAAAATTAAATGGTAAGTATCCAAAATTATAGTAATATAAAAATGGCTAGTGTATGGTTGTGAATAAAAATAATAAAATGATTTTTAATAAAATCATTTTTAAGCACACTACAATGATTTTTAAGCACGCTACCAAGGTATGATTTTTAAGCACGCTACCAAGAAAGGTAATAACTAAAAAATTATATAATTAACTGCCATTTTTAACCCATGCACGAATTATTACTCCGTGCAAGAAAGGCAATTTCCAAAAAAAATGTTTAAAAGCGTTATTATTACGTTATTAAAAATGGAAATAATTAAAAAAGGTAATAATTAACCAACGTAATGATTGTATAACCGTGTGAGTAGCCAGTAGGTACTATAATATAATTATAGTAAGAATATCTATACACAGAGTTTTGAAAATAACCGTGTAAGAATATCTATGTTGGACGAATATTTTTATCTCAAAATAAATAGCATATATATTATCAATATGTAATATACAATATTATACTGTTAGAGTGCAGTAGTTTTATTTTGGCAATAAACACAGATCGCTCATATTTTAGAGACAAAAATTATTCCTTTCGTTCCTAAATCATTTACCCTTTACGCAAAACAAAAAAAAAAAACTCAAATAGTTTCAATTTATTTTATTTTTAGATTCGTATATAAATAAAAATATAAATCTTAAATATATGAATAGTACATAAAGAGTTGGGAAAAAGATAAAAGTATGAGTAAAACATTGAAAATATACCAAAATAGGACTTCCATGTTTTTATTCCCTAAATAGAAGTTAAAATGTATTTTGCGTTACCAAACATGGTCATTTACATTACCAAAAAGTATAGTATTGTGCACATGTACAGTGTCACATTACCGGCCACCACATTACCACAGTGACAACTCTATTTCGGGAATCAAAACATGGAACTCCTATTTTAGTATTTTTTTCTATGTTTTAATCCAATTTAGAATGATTTCTCTAAAGAATTCTACAAAACAAGAGGTGACAAAAATATTTTATTTCATCAAATAATCAATAAAAACACATAAATAAACAGAAATTCCCGCGATTTTTGAATATAAGATGTGTGAATTATTTAGAGACAGAGGGAGTATATTTTTACTTTTATTTTCCAAAACATAGGTATTATTAAAAAAATAGTGCTTCTCTTTTTTATACGCAATACTTAAATTAGATTATTAGATTTTGACAATGTATATTGGTTTTTCATAATATCTTTTAGTACTCCGTGTTATATATTTCTATTATTGATATTATAGGTTCTCTTTCAAAAATAAAAATATGAAGATCTTATTTTGTTTGCTTGTTATGTACTCCGTAGTATATTTTTGTCGTAATTCATTTTTTTATGATTAAAAAAGAAATAAAACAAATGAGACTTGTTTTTTGGGGCTTAATTTATCTTCTCAAGTGATTATTTGGCCAGTTTTTGGGACATCATCGGGATGGGACTCTTCCGTTTTATTTGAAATAAAATTGATGAGCTATATTTTTTGAAATTTTAAAAAAGTAATATGAAATAAAAAAAATTTAGTGAGCGCCGCACAGTTGGCAAGAGAAGAAATGCCAAGAAGAAAATGCTTGGTTTTGATTGGAAACTATGTTGAAAGACATTTATATTAAGAATAGAATATCTAATTTTTACCATCAATCTAGAATTTAAGCCTAATTTACACTCTTTCAAGTGATTATGTGCTTTCAAATTGGACTGAAAGAGTAATAATTTGATTGCATCGTTCGAGGGAAAAGCCTTACCCGCCCAAGGCCCACCTGACATTCCACCCACTTTCATATCATCAATGAAGAGCTATAATTAGAATAAAATCGTATTGGGCCATCAATTACTCTATAAAGGGGTCCTGCCCTTATGCAGTTATGCATAAAAAAAACACATTGTAACTAATTCTTTACACAATCTCATAATCTATCGTTGTTACGATATTTGACTGAAATTATTTTTAAATTATTTATATGAAAAATGATATTAAATTAAAAAATATAAATTACTCTCTCCGTTCCACAAAACCCTTCCCCTTTCGTTTTTTTTGAATTCCCTAAAACACTTCCACTTTCTATTAAAAAACCACTTTTACCCTTACTTTTTCATACTTTTCCTATCACATCATACTTTTTCTCTAATAACCAAATTATCACATCTTACTTTTACCCATCACATCAGGGGCAAAATTAGAAAGTCAACCAAAATTACACTTTCCTTATTTTTACCCAAAGTCAAAAGTGGAAGGGTTTAAAGGAACGGAGGGAGTACATATTCCCTCCGTCCCGCTTTGTTTGTCCACTTTTGACTTTTGGAACTGTTTATCTAAGCACTTTGACTCATCAAATTCTCTCAATGTGTAAGCCTAAATATAGTCATGTGTGATCTTGTTTGATTTGTCTTAACATATAGATTATTAATATATAATTTCTATAATTTTTTAATATAAAAATTACAAGATAAAATGGATTAAAGAAGTACATTGGATGGTGTGTAAAAATGAAAGTGGACAAATACTCTGGGATGGAGGGAGTATTAAAGAACCACATCAAAAGATCTACAAAATTAGAAGTGACATGACTATATTATTTTATCAAATGGACAATGAAAATAGGCCAACAAAGTGAAAAAGTTTGACCTTGTGAATAATGAACGAGAAGATAATTTTTGGACGGAGGGAGTATATGATAGTTTTCTGATATATGTTGATTCCCTTTTGTATTTCTTTCTTTTTGTATTTAGTTACCATATTGAGTTTCTAGCCTATGGGATCCGATATACCCTCATTGTTCATATTGTGAATACAGGAGAAATCCTCCCATAATACTATTCTTTCATTGTTCCGGAGCCTTAAACCTAAAATACTGATATTGGCCGATCGGCACTGAGCCATCTGCCACCCTTGGATTTTCGCTGCTGCTGCGCATGGTCGGTTGGCCCTGATCATCCATCGATCGTCACTGTCATCTCACGGACACAGCCGCTCCCGCCGCCGTCAAGTAAGTTTGAGGAGCCGACAGAGAAGATTGCCTCAAGCAAGAAGCTTGAGGAACACGATGAAGATGATGTTGTAATGCGACATTGTTGTCTCACCGCTCGATTTGTCTCCAAGTGATAATCTTGGTATGCTTTTAACCCAGGTTGTCTTGAAGGGAGATAAATGAGTTGTCCAAATCTCTGTGTCCTGCTCTTCGAGCACGCAAGAAATTTGGATTTGTTGATGGATCGATCGAAATCCCAGATCCCTATCCTAATGATTTGGATGATTGCTGGACAAATCATTCTCTTTTGGTCTCATGGTTTCCGAACACTATTGATCCAACCTTGAGATCAAGCATATCGTTAGTAGAGAAGGCCTTTAACCTGTGGAATGATCTGAAGGCTCGTTTCACTGTTGTTAATGGACCTAGGGTTCAATAATTCAAACGGGAGTTGGCAGAGTGCAAACAAAAAAATCTTTTCATAATGGAATATTATGGCAAGATGAAGAAGTTGTGGGATGACTTGGCGGATCTTGAGCGTCTTCTAGTGTGTGTATGAAAAAAACTACACATGTGATTTCCCAGCAATGCTTGCGAAGATGCGTGAGACAGAGCGTGCACACCTATTTTTGATGGGATTGAATGATTCATGGTATGGGACCCTACAGTCGAATCTGTACGACCTCAGACGCTACCAACTCTTCTAAAACCAATTGGTGTTAGAAGAGGCGCATACCCTAGCGTTATAGTACATTCAACACACAAGCGCTCACAACATTCGATTGTGACTTGGCACACATAGCCTCTGCCACGGGACAATTGATGCACACATGGCCAACAATCTCCCCCTCAGCAATTGCTCCCGTTGGGAATCGAACTCGTGACTTTGGCTCCGATACCACTTGTAGGACCTCAGGCGCTACCAACTCTTCTAAAACCAATTGGTGTTAGAAGAGGTGCATACCCTAGCCTTATAGTGCATTCAACACACAAGCGCCCACGATATTTGATTGTGACTTGGTACACATAGCCTCCGCCACGGAACAATTGATGCACACATGGCCAACAACTACTCCCCTAACCCACCCCCTAACCCTCAACCCTATCCCCACCCTCCACCCTAAGCCCCCCCAATGTGTGGCTATTATGCAATGCATAATAGCCATACATTTGGAGGGGAGCTTATGGCGAGGTTTGGGTGGAGGTAATGGTGGGTCTAGGGTAGGGGGTTTAGGGGGTGGGTTAGGGGTAGGAACTAAATTTTTCAAACGAAGTACCGGAGGTGCTCCAAAAATGTAGTGACATCGCTAGTGGTGTAACATCCCGATTCGCATAACCCGGTTCACGCGGGTTAGCAAACTAGAGCGCTAGCAATTTGGTAAAGTAAGCATTAAAAACATAGTCTCCTCAAAATATGATAAAATAATTTTCAGAGTAATTTAATTTAATCGTTGTGGAAGCTAAATAAGATTCAACATATATACATATATTGGTTCAAGTCCCAAAATACTTTAAATTATTAAAAACAGATCAGATCTCGCATCCTTCTGCCAACTCTCCCGCCTCAGCATCTTCCGAATGGATGTCGTAGCTTATTACCTATGCATAGTCACACAACAAAGACAATTGTGCGCTCAGCTAATCCTCGCCATACCATGGAGTCAATCTCCGTAGAGAAAAAGACTCGATAAGACTCCCCTTATCTGAGTCTGGGTCCGAACGCCTTTTGCTTCAGGTTCAAATGTTCTGTGGCCTTTCCCATTTTGGTATACATACTCTTCTGGTTCCGGACACACACGTTGAGTGATTTCCGGGCACCTGACCGACTCTAGGACCTTATGTACGTACATACTCAACTTCTAATATCGCCCACATATATACACTTAAATCCATACTACCTATCGTTAAATGTGACTTAGTTCAAATCATCCAAAATATCCTTTTAATCACTAGACATGATTTAATCATGTTCACGGATTGGGAGCATGTGAAGATCTCAAATTTAAACCACATAATATAGTACGAGAATTCATCTCATCGAAAATATACACTTTTAGTAAGTTTGGAGGTTAAAACATGATAATAAATCATTCAACAAATACAAAAAAAAGGTTTACCCTTCATATGATATCGAAAAACGGCGTGAATGTGAGTTGGGGATGTCGGGCGATCGATCCCCCGAAATGAAACACTACATTTTAACAAAAATGACTCTAGGTGATCGATCACAAGCTTGGTGATCGATCATCATCCTTAAAAAAATGTTTCTGGAGCTCCATCCTGACATCGAGTGATCGATCATTTCTTAGGTGATCGATCCCTTGACGGTTTCTACGCATTTTTGGTTCCGTTTTAAGCTACGGGGTGGTTCCAAAAGTGTTGATATTAATTATATATAATTTAATTTGAATCATGTTGGGCGTGTCGTAGTGCCTACAAATTAATTCTTTTTCTTATCCCCTTTTTAATTTAAAACTTATATTTTATAGCTAGGGTAAGTAAGAGTCGATCCCACGGAGAAAGATATTCTTTATTTTATGAAAATCACTTATTTAAGTTTTACTTTTTTTCATTTAAAAAACACCAACTAGAGACAACTAAATAAGTAAGTAACGAATTGGGGGGTTTTAAAAGATAAATTGGAAAGATAAAAATAAATAAAAGTGGATAAAATGGGCAAAGAAAACACAACCATAGCAGCCACTTAGAAAAAGGATGAAGACACACAAGGACAACACTAACACAAAACAAACAAACACCTTAAACTTTATAAAAACGTAAACAATAATAATTAACTTAAACTGATTTTTGAAAATACTTTATAGTTTTGAAAAAACGAATTGATCAAATCCAGACTCTTAAATTAAGTATAACTACTCCAAATTAAAACGATTGACAAAACTCTGGGTTAAGTTGAAGAAGAAATCCACCTGCGGTTCTTCCCTATTTTCCCTTAAATAGTCTATGTTAAGACATGCCCTAACACTAGACCCTACTATTTTTAACAACCTAAGGACCTGCCCAAAGATTTAATTAAAACTAGAGCATTTAGTTTAATGGAAAACATCACTTAACAACTATGCCGTAGACTATATCTATTTAACATAGCCCGTTTGAAAACTCCAATTAATAAAACCGGGCGAGAGCCAATTAAGTATTAATTAAGGGACACTTGTGCTTTGAAAATCATAACTATAAACGTACTCAAGATCTTAAAACTGTCAATTTGGAATTAGATTCTAGGCCGCCGTCCTAAATTTGTCTAATCTAAGCATAAACAAAAACCAATTTCCAAACACCATTTTTTGAGTTCACACCAATCCTAGCACTAAGGCTAAAAACATCTTCATAGCCATACTACTCAACCAAAAGATTCTTGACCCAAAGATTCAACCTCTTTGATGAATAAAATAGCATGAAGAGTTTTTTTCAATAATCCAGAGACCGATTAACCCTAACAAATCAGATTTGAACATTAAGAAGAACAAACATGCATCAATGGAAAAACTTAGAACCCTACAGACCATACGCAAGGAAGGAATTTGAACCAAAACATAAGAAGCAAAATCCAACTTGCTGAACAACAGAATCTTGCAATTGAGAAGAATAGATAAATTAATTCAACCTTTGGTAAACAATTGTTGGTGTTCCGCCGCTGTAATCGAAGTTGAAGATGTTTGGGTTGTCCGTTGGCTGGGCTCCAGACTAACATCGTTGTGGGCTGCTCGGGACTGTTGGGTCATGTCCTGTGTGACTTGGCCCATTTCAATTCTTGATATGATTCTTGACAGTCCACCAGGATCTAACTTGACATCGTCACCGAGCCTTTTGATGCTTCGTAAAATAATTTTTAAGACCTACGTCAAGATAAATGAGATAATAAAAATAGTGAAATAAAAGAATAAATAAAAGAATGCATTTTATGAGTAAAATATAAATAATGGCCTAAATTGCTATATAAAAATAATAGTGATTAAATGTGTATAAAATACATTTGGACAATACTAAAACGGGTTGGCTAATAAGAGGGAATAAAGTATGACATTTGAGAACTTATCAAATACCCTCACACTTAGCCTTTTGCACGCCCTCGTGCAAATTAGATTTTCACAATCATTCCTTTTTTTTCTTTTTGTGTTAAAATCAGAATTCAGAACAATTCTCTTATCTCGAAACAATCTAAAGTGTTGCTTAAAACATTAAATAGAGATTAAAATTGTACCAAACAGAGTAAACACCTTAAAAATCAGCTTGCTACCTTAAACCTCAAAACAATTATTTCACTTCAAAGCTAAGTAGAAACTATTTTCATTTGATGTCAAAACTTTGAATTAACCAAGTCATTGAGAACAATTTTAAAGAAATAATTAGAGCAGCAAAAAGTAGTTAGAAATCCTAACTAACAATCAAGTAAAAGAAACGTTTAAGAAAATTTATTTTCTTCCTAAAATCTGGAAACTTTTAATTATTGATTTAATTAAATTTTTAGTTGTTTGAGTTGACCCGTGTAGCGAGTCTCAACCAGGCTACCCCAGACCCATTCCAGATAGCCCAGGACCTAAATAAAGAAGTATTCCGAGGGTATCAACTCGAGTGCTCAAACAACATTTTTACTCATTTATTTATTCTGTTCTTCTTTTTTTGTTCCTAGCCATTTATTACACTTTTTTTGATCAATGGCATCGGTTCTTTTTATTTTAAACTGGTTATGGACGAGATTCGTACGACCCAAAACGAAGTTTGCTCTTCCGGTTTTCTCCATACACAACATCACTTCCTTTTAAGATCTGTTGCTTAAAGGGACAAAGGTGCCATGCCACCCATGCCTACCAAAGATGGTGTCCCAGTATGTATATTTATTAATTTCAGCATCTTGATAATATGTAGATAACCAAGACTTAGAAAAGAAAAGAGATTTCCTAAAGATTAACTTTACTTGAAAAGCAACTTAGGACAAAAAGAATTAGAAAAAAAAGAAGCTGCTCTACACATTTCTAAATAAATTATGCACCTTGAACTTAGCTAATTGAAAGGTATGATATTAAATAAAATAGGTAAAATAGGTTCTGATTAGCTATGACTTAAAGCAGTGATTTAGGAGGGTGTATTCAATCAAGAATCTGTAGGATTTTTTTGGATTTTAAAAGTTAGTGAGTATTAAATTGAGATTTTAAAAAGTCATTTAAAATCTGAGAGTACGTATTCAATCTAGATTTTAAAAAATCATTTAAAATCTGAAAGTATTCAATTTAGATTTTAAAATGTCTGCTAAAATCCAATGGTATTAAATAATCTATAGATTTTAAAAGATTTTAATTATGTTTGGATTTTGATGGATTTTGAGGTTATTTTTCTCAAGAAAATTCATTTTACAAATCTATGAAAACATCTAGAGATTTCAATGGATTTGGTTGTAAACATGGAATAAGCCGGCTGATTTGCGCAATGATAAAAAAAGCCAACTGACTTGCAATCGGCGGTGGACTGAAACATACGTTCGTCGGCAGGGACGGTGGACGGGGATGGAGACGGGGAAGAAGAAGGGGAAATTGAAGAAAGAGGAGAAACCGGCGTCTAGGACGGGCAACAATGGCACGCATCGGACCCCCCCCCCCCACGCCGCAGCCGGCGTCCAGGATTCAGTCGCCGGCCTTCACTCCGAGCAGATCGACAGCCATCTCTTCGTGTATTCGGGTCGCGTCGCGATGGGATTTCCCCTGGATGGAGGGGGAGAAGTGGAAGGATTGGCCCCAACCCCACTCGTAAATGTCTGTGACGAGGTTGTAGAAGGTGTCGACGAAGGGGGGGATCTTGTTGGCGGTCTCGATCTCCTTGGGCGTCGGAAAAAGGACCAGTGCATTATCCATGTTTATGGAGCCGGCGGAGATAGGAGGAACGGAGGAGAGATGAGGAAGATGGAAAAGGAGAAAGAAAAAGAAAGAAAAAAAGAAAGAAGGAGAAAGAGAAGAAGGGACGCACGATGTTACAGAGGAAGAAAATCTGAGAAACAGAGAAAGAGAGAAACAGAGAGAAGAATAAAAAAAGTAACAATGGATAGTAAACAATCATACAAAATTCTATTGAAAAATACATCAAAATCTATCAAAACTCTGCATAGACTTAAAATAATTCGTTGATTTTATATAATCTATAGATTTTGAACAATTTATCAAAATCTTTTAAAATCCGAATTAAATACACCCCCTTAAACTTTAAAGTAGCAAACTCATTTTTAAAACACTCAACCTTATTTGTCACAACTTTAATTTAAATTTAATGCTAAATTGCAACCCTTAGAGTGCTAAAAGATAAGGAGAACTATTGTGATTTCATGGAAGGCAACCGTGCATTTTTATCAAACCACGAGGGGTATTAGTGCAATAAACTCTTACGACCTCTCGATAACTTTTTTGTTTGTATTTTTCATTGATAATTTGATAAAATAAAATACTTCTATCATTCCTTATTTTGTAGAATTTTTATATATTTTTAAACGATATTATTTTTATTTCTTATTGTTATACCCTCTTCGATCGAGAGTATTCGTCTAGTTTGACATTTCGAGTCAAACTAGATAAATTTTAATCATTATTTAATCTCAATTTGCATTGCATATCAATATGATAGAATAAATTCTTAAAATTTCTAAACAAGTTGAATATATTAAAATGACTTTTATACCAAATATATTATAATTTTTACTTAATCAAGTCCAAAAATGTGTTCAATTTAACTCTAAAAAGGTATGTTGTGCAAATAATAACCAACATGTTAGGAGGTGAGCATTTGGATAAAATCTAGTGGATAAAAGCTAGTATCCCTAGATAAAATGAAATTCACAAAGAGTGGGCATGTGACGGTGTGGCCCCACTCTATGAAAATGGTGGGGCCCGTTGGAACTCTAAATGCTTCTTTACCGTTAACTTAAGTCGTGACATCTTACGTGGACCCCATATACACATCCGGGCGTCTCATTATCTTCCGTTAAACTCGACATTTAAACATTCACCACCGACAACGGTCTATAAACAAATACTCCGAGTACCTAAAATATCCAAGGGTCTATCTCCAATTTTGTAGAAAAACATCCAAATTTCATACTCGGAGTATTTTTTAAAAGAGTAAATTCCATAAAAGGTTTTCAGTTATAGTTCATTTTACATATTTAGTCTCTAGATATCAAATATCAATAATTTAATCCTCAATTATTATATTATTTTTCACGAATAGTCCTTTGTTAATATTTTTATTGAAAACGTGGATAAAATTATAAATTTACGCTCCTCTCTCTCCTTAATTAAGCTTCTTCCCTCTTCTCGCACTCATTTCCCAAATCCGTCGCTGAGTTTGAAACTTTAAACCCAAAACCAAAATCATCACTCATCTCTCCAAAATCGAAACTAGTAACCTTCATGGATGAGTTTTAAGGTTTGTTTTCTTTGCAATTTTCTGAGACTAACCCATAAAACTCATTCATGAAGGTTATTGTTTCGATTTTGGGCTCCACGAGGAAGATGAACAACTGTGATAGAAAAGATCGTTTCGATTTTGGATTTAGAACTTCAAACTCAGTGACGGGTTTGGGAAAGGAGTGTGAGAGAAGAGAGGAAGCTTAATTGAGGAGAGAGAGGAGCGTGAATTTTTAATTTTATCCACATTTTCAACAAAAATGTTAGCAAGCGACCATTTGTGGAAAACAATATAATAATTGGGACTAAATTATTGATATTTGATATGTATGGACTATATATGATAAATAAACTATAACTGGGGACCTTTTATAAAGTTTATTTTTTTAAAAAATATACTTCGGAGTACCCTAAAATAACCAAAAACTAACTCTCGAGAGACTTTTCTTTTTCCTCATTCTTTTATTATTATTATTAATACTATCTCGGTGGGGTTCTAGTGACACTGGAAAACGGTGCCACTAGCGGTGCCACTGGGTTTTTGGGGCACCTCCGGTAATCCGTTCGTAAAATTGGCGATTCCTACCCCTCTAACCCACCCCCTAAACCCCCCATCCTACCCCCACCCCTGCACCCCCAACCCAACCCCGCCGTAAGCCCCCACAAAATGTGTGGCTATTATGAAATGCATAATAGCCACACAATTTGTGGGGGGCTTACGGCGGGGTTGGGGTAGGGGTGCAGGGGTGGGGGTAGGGTGGGGGGTTTAGGAGGTGGGTTAGGGGGAATAGGAACCGTTAATTTTACGAACGGAGCACCGGAGGTGCCCCAAAAACTCAGTGGAACCGGAGTGGCACCGTTCTCCGGTGTCACTAGAACCGGACCGCTACTATTATTGTTATTGTTGTTGTTGTTGTTGTTGTTATTATTATTATTATTATTATTACTATCTTTATTATTATTACTCACTTCGTCATTATCTTCCGCAGTTGTCACTGGACGTCGATGTTGCCTATTGAGTCGCATTGGATTGTCGTTGCACGCACTATAATAAAAATGATGATAATAATAATAATAGTAATAGTAATAATAATAGCAAAAAGATTAATATCAAAATTAATAATAAATGAAGGAGAAAAGGAAAGTCCCTCCGGACTAAGTTTTTGGATATTCGAGGTCATGGCGGAGTGTGTGTGTATATATACATATATATATATATATATACATATATATATATATACATATATATATATATATATATATATATATATATATATATATATATATAAACACACACATACATACATATATATATATATATATATATATATATACATACATACATACATACATATACACACACACACTCACTCACATATATGTATATTAAAAATAATGGGACACTAAAATATTTTAAGATATCCAATGTATACAAAAAGATTATAAAATATACTCTAGATACCCTAAGATATCCAAAACAAATTACTAGGGAGAGACTTTCTTTTTCCTTCTTTTATTCTTAATTAGTATTGTTGTTGTCGTTATTATTATTATTATTATTATTATTATTATTATTATTATTATTATTGTTATTATTATTATTATTATTATTATTATTATTAGAATGCGTGCAGGAACAATCCAGTGAGACCTTATAGGCAGCAGCAACGACTAGACATAACCCAGTGAGCAATAAGCCATAAGCAATAATATGGGATAACCCAGTGAGCAACGACCAGTGATAACCAAGTGAGAAACGACTAGTGATAACCTAGTGATAACCCAGTGAGCAATAAGCAATAATAATAATGATAATAGTAATTTAATAACAACAACAACAACAACAATATTAATAATATTAATAATAATAACAACAATAATAATAAAAATAATTATAATTAGAATAACAACAATAATAATAGTAATAATAATAATAAAAGAAGAAGGAAAAAGGAAAATCTCTCTAGAGTAAGTTTTTGGATATTTTAGGGTATCCCGGAGTATATTTTTAGAAAATATGGGATCAGGAGGTTCTTTCTATAAAATTGGTGGTACCTAACAACAATTTTTGGGAAAAGATGAAAAAAGAAAACGGAACAAATGAATATGAAATAAGGATGGATGGAAAGTCCCTGCGGAGTTAGTTTTCACATATTTTAAGGTATCCCGGAGTATATTTTTAAAAACGAGAGTACCCAGGAGCAATTTTTTGTCACTCCTGCTAGGCCACCAAACCGTAACATTCACACCATATCCAAACACTAAATTCACTCCATTAGTTTCAAAATAATTGTTAATACTTATTTAAAAAATTATTTTTAATCCATGAACTCATATACAACTGATGGGATTAGCCCGATCAAATGGCGGACCAAGAACGTAATATGAATCAGGAAGATCACTTGATAATATTCCACTATTGAGTATTCAATTGTCTCATGCTTTACAATGGCGGGTTCTTCCCCTTTTTATAATATCTCCAATAATATAATTAAAATTATACAAAATGGAAAGGATTATGGAGATCATGGGGTTGTGATTCTCTCTTTTCCGATCTCGTTCTCTTCCCACTCCGTATATGACCCCATGACGTGGGCCACGTGTCCCACTCCTTTCTTGGACTGGGTCACCTCAATTTATTCCATGACTGGGCCGTCTTTCTCTATCTGCCATATGCGCAATAATGGGCTCGGCCCATTATCTCCATCTGACTTTATACCTTTTAGGTCATTATAGGCCTTTATTTGGGCCTGGAGTCGGGTCTACCAGACCCGATATCCATCAACAACATTTTGTAATTTTAAGATTTTGATAAAAGTTCTAGTTTGAATCATAATATAATACTCCCTCGGTTCTAAAAAAAGATTCCTAGTTTGGCCAAGTGTAAAAATAAGGAAGTGTTAAATTGTAGTTGGCTTCTAATTTTGCCTTTGATGTGATGTGTAAAAGTAAGATGCGGTGGATAGATTATTAGAACAAAAAGTATTAAGTGATAGGTAAGGTATGAAAAAGTAAGGGTAAAAGTAGTTTTTAATAGAAAGTGGAAGCCTTTTGTTGGAAGTAAAAAAATGAAAGAGAAAGTGTTTTTGAGAACAGAGGTAGTAATAGTTTAATAATAATTTGTTTTTATTCAACTTTAATGCGGAGTAGTTAATACTGTAGCAAATCGACAATTTTGGTGGGCAAAGGGATAGTTTGGGTCGCTCAAGACATATCAAAATTATATTTATAATATAAGAAGAAGATAAAAACATCAAATAAATCATACATAATACAAACATCGGCCTAGTGGTAGGTGTAAACACCTTTCACTTATCGTCATATAACATACAAGGTCTCAAATTTAATCTGTGACTTGGATCAGAAGCAAACAACCAATATTTGAATTTAATGTAGAATATCAATATTACATAGTAGAGTATCAATATTTTACATGTACCTTTCTATTTTTTATGTAGAGTATCAATATTTTACATGTATCTTTCTACTTTTTATCAATGAAAGAAGAAAGAGGAAACATGAACGAAGAATTATGGAACTAAAAAATTGACTCCACTGAGTATTTCTGGGTGATACGAATATCGTATCGGATAGGGAAGAACTTCAAGCGTCTTCGGGCTCCAAGATTGGGGAGGCAAAGAGAGAAGGAAAACTTCGAGCGTTTTCGGCTCCAAGAAATGAGAGACGAGAGATTAGAATCTTGATATTCTTATTGCTTGAGTAATTACGAGAAATGATTACAATATATAGAGTAATGCAGCAACACCAACTGACCCAATGGGCTTAGGCCCGTACTAAACTCTAAACTAGATTAACTATAAAATAATAATCAATAATACTAATTAATAAATAGTATAACTAATATAATATCATATCATTCCCACCCCCTTAAAAACCACCTTGTCCTCAAGGTGGAGGCTCCCACTCGTGCTTCTGAACTGGCGATAAAACATTGAACCAAACACAAAGTCCACCTGGTGAGCGTTTTACAAAAAGCGTGTTGGTTGAAGTGTGTAGAACCGTCTGCTTTGAAACTGGATATTCAGACTTGACAACATCAACAATGTCAAATAACTGAAAAGTGAGTTTTCTGCTACCTGGTCTACAATCACGAGAACTTCATACCTTGTAGTGTCCACAACACCTGATGTATCATAAAGTGCAAGATCTGACTTGTGGGATGACTCATCATTTTTAATAGTAACATTATCATCTTCCTTCATGACGAGAAACTCGCTATTGTTTTCATTCTTAGGGTGCGGCTCAACTCTTAGTCTCTCATATCCAGATGTGTCCTTCACAATAGGAGCAAGGTGTATACCTTTTCTTCCTTCATTTGGATAGTTGTGTCTCTAGGCGTAGGGGGTAAACTTGGTGGAGGAAAAGATGCGTCAATGAGACTTTTTATAGCATCCAACGTTTTTGTTCTAAAATTTTGTAACTCCAAAGAAATCAAACCTGACAAAACTGGAGGACCACGAACCAAATTTTGGACTAAACAAGAGATTTCAATGCCCAACGCATGTAAGTCAGAATCATAATTTGTTTTACCTCCAATAGGGCAAAATGACCGGAGATTCTTGAGAATTTCATCTATGTGATCGAAAAGTGTGCAAACTCCTTCGTCATGCTCAATTTCTCCATATAGAACATTCTCCAGCAATTCAATTAGTTTGTCCAATGCACTGGTACTGATAATCAAAGCCTTTAAGCGCGTGAATTGGGCCTCCATTTGCAATGAAAAATCTCGCTGCATTCTAGTCGGAGCTGACCAATCAACACAGTCCAAAAAAAACAAATCGACTCTGGTCCCTTTTTTTTGCGATATGCCTTTGTGCTGCAGTAGTAGTTTTGATTTTGTCCTTTTTTTGTTGTTGTTGGTAAAACACCACAAGTAGCAGCACCCAAATTGAATCAAAATTAGCACCAAACAAAAAATCCTATGGACACTTGCTGCTTCGGTGAGTGGGCACGACTTGATGGCTGCAGTAGGATATGATTTTTTTTAATTGGCGGCTGATTTCACAAACAAAGCTTTGGATGGGAAACCAATTTAAGCTCCTGGACGACAAAAAAAGCTCGGTGGCTGCGCCGTTTTGGACGGATCAAATCAAGTGCAGCAGCGGCGTTTGGAACGGATGGAGACTCTCCGACGGCAAAAAGCTCGGCACATCCAAAGCTTTTTGCTTTTCAGATCGACGAAAATTTGGGCGGTTAGGACACGGCGGCTACTACTAGATCGTCTCGATTTTTTTTGTTTTTGATTTTTTTGTTTGGCGTTTCTCTCAACGAGAGCACCAATTGATACGAATATCGTATCGGATAGGGAAGAACTTCGAGCGTTCTTCAAGCTCCAAGAAAATTAGGTAGAGAAAGATAGAAAACTTCGAGCGTTTCCGGGCTCCGAGAGAATAGAGAAAGAGATTAGGGTTTTGATATTTCTTTATTGATTGAATAATAATAATACGAGAGTACAATATATAGAGATACAAGAAACCTTAATTAACCTAATGGGCTTGGGCCCCATACTAAAACCTAATCTTGAGTACCTATATAATACTACTAATTAATAAATAACTAATTAAATAATGTAATTCATCTTCTGTATCACAGTTATTCGTGTGCAGCTGCCAGATCATAGTTTAAACGCTCACGTCGGGTCGAGCGTTGGGACAATTCTGCTTCCTCCTGTTGGCCTTGGTGCCACCATTGGTAACAACCCGTCGCGAAACAACGAAAAATGAGAGCTCTTCTTTTGTCGTCAGATGAAAATGATCCCATTTTTTGAATATTTTATAGAGAGAAGTAGAAGAAATAAAGTATATTTTAGAGAAATTATAGAGAGAATGAAAATATGTTCTATGTGTTTGTTGGGAGAAATTATAGAGAGAATGAAAATATGTTGTATGTGTTTGTTGTGTTATTTAAATTTTTTGTCCAACGGCCATAATTTGGACCGTACGGGAGGGGGAACGATCGAAAAGCAGCAACACATAGCTGCATCAAATGTTTAACACATGAGAGATAGTGCACCAATGACGGAGGAGGGGGCGATGTTTAACGCCTTCCCGACATTAAAACTGTGTTAGACGCGGTGGGTGTTACGCCCATTTCCACCGCTCTAAGTCATTTTACGTACTTTCACTAAACAACATTTAACTTATAAGAATCTTACAAGTTAAAAATTGTTTGTCAGTAATAAATCAATAAGACTAGCATAAAGAAACACCCTTATAATATGACACTTAATCAAGTGTAAAAACATTGGACACATATAAGCCTTGTTTGGAAACAATAATTTTATTAGGGTTAACGTTTTAAATAAGAAATGATATAAATTAACTTTGAAAACACAGCAGCTAAACATTTCCGTTGGTTAGTCTTTTCAAAATATTAATACAAAATGTTAAAGTTGTTCGTAAAATTTATACTCCTTTCGTCCCTAAATATTCACAACATTTGCTTTTTTAGCAGTGTCGAGAACTTTTGTTTATTTCGACATTTTCATTAATTATTTGATAAAATAAAATATTCTTGACACTTCTTATTTTGAAGAACTTTTCATGTAGTTTTTTATATGTAAATTTTATTTTTTATTTCTTTACCAATATGTAAATAAAATGAATTGAAAAAACTTGATATTTTGTCTCGGGAATACAAATGTGGCAAATAATTTGGAACAGAGGGAGTAGTTTTTACGGCCTAACCAACAAAGCCCCCCACCCCCTTAATTGTCGATTTGACACGATCAATGTGGTGGTGTTAGGGTGAAAGTGGGGGAAGTGTTAAGTTTGAGGGCAGGGGAAGAGGTTTGGGATTAGGAGGTGGAACTATCAATTTTATAAATGAAACATCCTAAATATTATTACATTGAAGTTTAATGTAAAAATGTCAAAAGAATGAAAAATTAACATATACGGAGTACTAATTATCATTATCATCATCATAAATATTTGACATATAAATAAATTAACAACCAGCAAGAATGGTTAAGAAGGCTAACACCACACCACCAACCCCCAACCTACACTATTCTTCGCTTCGCGTTCCTCTCTCGTCGCCGGCCGCCGACATTTTCTTATTCCGGTCATCGCCCGCTCTTTTTGCCTCGAAATCCGCCTGATCTTTGCGACATTCATTGCCAATCCGTCCCGGCCCGTTTATAAGATAACGCAGAAATTCAGTTGTGGTGGCCTGTGCCTCCGTGATCGCGGAAAGATGGAAGTTTTCTGATGAATCAATTGCAATGGTTTAACGAAGTTAGCGCCTTCACTCTAAATCCTGGAGGAATATTCTTCGTTCCATTGACGCGGTTGAAGAAAAGGATTCTTTCAATTTATTTCTTAAGAAGTCGTTTTGGTCAGATTTGAGATTTTCTCATCTGGACGGGATATCTCTTGAAAACTGGAAGTTGAGATGATTTCTAGGTAACGCTTTTGATCAATTTAGGAAGGTATTGGATCCCACATTTTTTTAGAACAAGCAATTTGATTGTGCATTTGGGGTGAGATTTTGAGGAATACAACACTGAGAATTGAATGTATGGGGGGATATGTGCAGAGGAGAAGGAGAGGAGAGTGAAGTTGGGAGGCAGAAAGAGAGAAGAGTAGGCGGGCATCAGCTGCAATGGGGATGAAGACCGCGACCAAGTTTGGGGATAGCCGGGTGGAGAAGCTCAAGAGCTCGGTGATTTCGTCCAGGTCAAGAATGAAGCTGTGGATGATAAGGGCGACTACATCCGTGCTGTTGTGGACTTGCTTTGTTCAGCTGACCACTTTGGGGGAGACTTGGGGGCCGAGGGTCTTGAAGGGCTGGCCATCCTGTTTCTCCCAGGAATCCACTTCCGCAATGCATCTTAGTGCGGATCGAGAGGTTCCTGCTAGAGTGCTCCCACCCAAGAGTGAGTAGATTTCCTGCTCCTTTGTTATGTGTGTGTATGCTTGTGTGATCCGATTGTTTTGAAGTTAGTCTTTTGATCTGAAAGGTTGAGAGAGAATATGTACACCGTAGGAGATATGCTAAGTGGATTGTTAGCACAGATTTTGTATCAACTATTATACTACCTGGGACTTCACAAAATCTCTTAGAGATAAAGTTTCGGTGTTCTCAAAATGACTAGGAACCATTTAGGAGACTCTCTGGAAACCTCACCTTTATGGTCTTGACAATCTTCATGCTGTCTCAAGCTGTTCAAGCTAATGTCATTGCTGTGATTGAAACCATTCTAAGTTATCTTTAGTTCCTTTTAAATTGGTCAACTTGCAAGACTGACCTTTGTTGTGATGTTGCTGAATCCAGGGCTTTATAAGAACAACGGGTATCTGATGGTTTCATGTAATGGAGGGCTTAATCAAATGAGGTCAGCGGTATGTAGTTTATCAGCTCACTTACTCATTGGGTCGGAATAGCTTTCTGCTATCTGTGAATTTGATGTTCCATGTGTTCTTGGTTATCTTTTTCTTCTGAGGCTACAGATCTGCGATATGGTTGCTATAGCAAGACATTTGAATGTTACTCTCATTGTTCCTGAGCTTGATAAGACTTCTTTCTGGGCTGATCCAAGGTACTCCTCTTTATCATCTAAAAATTCCAAACACTCACGTCCATATCTTGCTTATTGTTTTTCCATTCTTATCATGTGAAAATTGCTCAACTTGCAGTGAGTTTCAAGACATATTTGATGTTGATCATTTCATCACATCTTTGAGAGATGAGGTCCGGATATTAAAAGAGCTACCCCCAAGGCTAAAGAGGAGAGTAGAGCTAGGAATAATCTATACAATGCCACCCATTAGCTGGTCTGATATATCATATTATCAAAATCAGGTTGGTTTTTTTGTTTTAATTTTTTGGTGGTTTATTATTTTTAGTCATGGTATTATGCTCTTCTTCCATCCTAATGTTATGTATCTGAAACCAGATTCTACCTTTAATACGGAAATACAAAGTGGTCCATTTGAACAGAACTGATGCTCGGCTTGCAAACAATGGTCAGCCTTTGGAAATCCAGAAACTGCGGTGCCGGGTAAATTTTAGTGCCCTAAAATTCACACAACAGATCGAAGACTTGGGCAGAAAGGTTATCAGCCTTTTAAGGGAAAAAGGTCCTTTCATTGTACTGCATCTTAGATATGAAATGGACATGTTGGCTTTCTCTGGCTGCACCCATGGATGCAACAAGGAGGAGGTTGAAGAGTTGACAAGAATGAGGTAAACTCAAGTTCCCCATGTTTGCATTGTATTAGGTCCTCTGTTAGAAATGATGTGTTCTGTGTTTATGGGTAGTCTTGGTACCCCCCACACCCCCACCCCTGCTGGTTTTGTGTTATTGTTATTATAATTACACGTTGTTGTTCTTATTATTATTATTACTAATTCAATGTTAAATGTAGGTATGCTTATCCATGGTGGAAGGAAAAAATCATAAATTCAGATTTGAAAAGGAAAGACGGGTTATGCCCATTGACTCCTGAGGAAACTGCTCTTACATTAAAGGCATTAAACATTGATTCCAATATCCAAGTTTACATTGCTGCGGGAGAAATATATGGTGGAGAAAGAAGAATTTCTAGTCTAATGGCATCTTATCCAAACCTGGTTAGTGGAGATAGTGGCATTACACTTTTTAGCTCCCCATTAATTTGACTTTGGTTTTTACATAATGTTTGTGGTTTTCCTATTAAAACAGGTTAGAAAGGAGACACTGTTGGAGCCTGCTGATCTTAGATTCTTTCAAAATCACTCTTCCCAGATGGCCGCACTGGATTACCTCGTTTCATTGGAGAGTGATGTTTTTGTTCCCACATATGATGGAAACATGGCAAAAGTTGTAGAAGGCCATCGCAGGTTCTTCCCCACCACAACATTGTTTATTTTTTTCTTTTTCTGGTTTGTGTAAAGTTCTTGGTACCCTGCAATCTCTATAACCACGCCTCTTCTTTTAGAGATGCGTGCCAAGAAACTCCAAAAGCATATCCACTAGCGTACTAGATCTGTTTCAACAAGAAGAAAGTTTCTAATGCTAAACACAAGATTACAAATGACTTTTTTAATCAAATGGAGCAGTACATTATTCCATATCATAAGATGCACATTTCTTGTCTCCCCTATTCACCCTCAACAAAACGGTTTTATGAGGCCGCCGGAGGGTACTGTTTTGAGTTTCAAGTTTATATAAACTTAAAAAAAAACTTGCACTTTTTTTTATTGAATATAAATTCTCATCCTGATGCTGCATTGTTCTCAGACATCTTGGATACAAGAAGACAATTCTTTTGGACAGAAAGGTTCTGGTTGATTTAATAGACCGGTACGATGCTGGGTCAATATCATGGTACGAGTTCTCTAATGCTGTAAAAGAAGCTCATTCTGGTAGGATGGGTAGCCCAAGCCGGAGGTTGGCCATCTCAGATCGACCAAAAGAAGAGGACTATTTCTATGCCAACCCTTGGGAATGCTTGGTTCCATCAAACCACAATGTACCACAAATTAGTTCTTGAAGGCAGTAATGGACCCCCCCCCCCCTACATTGATGCGCTTCAAGGACAATACAAACTACAAGTCATGGGTCTCTACCCCCCCTACCCCCGCCCCGCTACATACACCGAGAAAGCAGGGTTTTGTCCAGAGGGAGTGGGAGACTGCGGAGACGTCATTCTTGCATGTCCTTGGAGGGAGGCCTCCCATTGCAGGTGTAGTGTGTTTTAAACTTAATAAGCCAAAAATTTGATGTATAGTAGCTGCCCTGCCATTGCAGGGATATATTGACTGAACGGCTGTGTACACAGATGCAAAATATAGATTTGTTCTTTTTTGAAGCCATGCCCATCCAGACCCTTTTCTCATCTCCCTCCAAGAAATCTGTTTTTCTATTTTGTTTGATTTTTTTTGTTCTCTTTGCCTTTTTTTGGGGTGGGGGGGGGGGGGATATGATGTTTTACAGACTGTTATACTGTTATGTATATATTCCTCCTTTGAATAGGCCAATATGAATACCTTTTTCTCTGGAGAATGCTTCCCTGTGACTAATTCTTGACTTATAACTGAAGATTGCAAGAATCCCCGAATATTTGGGGTTTCGGGGTTTGAAGAATTTTGGGGGTTGTCGGAGTTAGGGAATTGAGTATTTTTTTTTAAAAAAAAATTAAATATAAGTCAAATGTGTTGCATCTATTTCTATGTAATTTAAGTCGAATTAATTGATTTGTCCCATCAAATCAATCCAGACAAGATCTCTATCGGCGTTTAAAAACTACATGTGCACTGAATAGCTTGAAAATGTGTGATGGGATCAGGATCTTGCATCGGAAGCCAATGCATTCTTTGCGCGTGTTTTACCGTGTTGCATATACTCATTTTTAAATAACCCTATAGTCACAAACAAAAAATTTACAAAATTTACAAACTTATTTTTTTTAAATATTTTATTAAAAATAAGATACACTCAAATAATTAAAAATACTTTAATTTTATATTTACAAAAAATAAATTTTGTGAACGATTTGTTATTGACTCTAGCATTTGTTTTCTTTATCTATGATTATTGGAATTTGGAACTCACGTAAAAGATCTATTTTTTCACTTCCGATTAAGGGCGGAAAAGGTTCCAGTTCAAACCAGAAGGTTCCAAAATCGGAACCGCAACCCCTGGGAGAACTAGAATTGTCTGAAATTGTTGAGAAATGGTTCAAGTTAGGGTTTTATATTTTGATTACTAAGGTCGTATTCTTTTCACCTGATTTGATTGGTTCTAATCTGATTAAAATAAGATTTGATCTGATTTGATTAAGTCTGGTTTGATCTGATTTGAATGTAGTTATATTTAAAGTTATTTCTGATATGGTCTAATCTGATTCCAATAAGAATAAGTAATAAGTAAAAAAAATAAGTTGGGAAGAACATGACCTAAAACTGGAATTGTTTGGAATCTTTTTGTTTTTTTTGTTTTTCAAGTTTATTTTCAAATTGTTTGGGTTGATTTAGGCAGCGTTTTGTTCAACTTATTTTTTTTCTTATTACTTATTCTTATTATAACCAGATCAGATCAGATCAAAAACAACATAATTATAACTGCAATCAAATCAGATCAGACCAAATCAGATCAGACCAGATCAGATCAGATCAGATTAGATCTTCAAAAAATCTGATCAAATTAGATCAGGCAAACGGAACGCAGCCTTACAGTATTCACATATAACAAAAGCGTAGTATTCATTAAGAATACAATCAGAACCCTTTTGGAACGGGAACCCCTGCCCACAAGTATCGGTCATGGTTCAACCCAAAACGGCATTGCAAACCGGTGGTTCTAAAATCAGACCAAATCAGTATCGTGTATACCTCTACCTATGATGCATCAATTTTTGCCACAAGTTTTCACTTTTCTATAAGGTAGTGTTTGGCAACTAGCATTTCATTTCAATTCATGTATTTCAATTCCAAAATTTGAAATCCTGAATTTTAAATGACAAGGGGAAGTGTGTGGATTTCAAATTAAGCTTTGTTATGAATGAAAAGAATTTGATTCAAATCCAAATTCAAAATGTTTGAGTTTCCCAAACATGGAATTTGAACCAAATCCGGATTTGAAATCCAAATTCATGTTCCCAAACATACCATAAATTCATTTCAAACCAAAAGGAAAAAATTACTCCCATATGACCAATGTTTACTTAAAAACTCCAAAGTCTATATTTTTGAATTACTTTCAAGGACTTTGAGGGTGTGTTTGGTGAGTAAACAAGATTTGAGTTTTATATCTTTAGATATCAATTTTTTTGGGTGTTTGGCAAAGCAAAAAAGGATATCGAATTCGATATCTCCAGATATCATAAATCCTTCAAATGAAGGGTTTCGATATCTCCAAAATTTGGGAGATATCAATATGAGGGTTTAATGTCTTTCTCAAGTATTGATCATTCTCCGTCACTGACTACCATTGTCACGACCAACAACCTCCGTTGCCGATCACCACAGTCCACAGCTTATCACTAATTAAATTATGAATTTGAATCTCTCCAAACAACTTCATTTCAGATTTCAAAACTCGAATGGTTTTTCTCAGATTTCATAACTCATATCTTATCATATCTCCAAAATCCACTAAATGGATACTAAATTTAACGTTAAATTCTAAGAGCATCTCCAATTTGTAGTGTATAGTGTAAATTTAATTTTACACTATCAACATTATTTTACACTTTTTCTTTTCTATACTTACTCCAACCATATTTTGTACTCCGTATAATATACTACCTAATGCATTTTTATCCTTTTCCCTATTTATAGTCAACTTGTTAAAACAATCTTTACCAATTGTATTGTACTGTATATTGTATTTTAGCCGTTGTTTTGCACTCTCTCTTGGAGTGTCAAAAAGTCAACCATAAAGTATATATTGTGTAAGTTTTAGCATATAGTCTATACGCTCGAGTTGCTCTAAAGGGGCGACAATGGAGTGTCGGCGTTTAAAAATAATTACCAAACATTTGATGCTCTCTTTAGAGTAATTTTCTTGGTGACAACTCCACCGAATGTCAGTGCAATAGGGGTGCACAAGGTTCAAGTTGAGAAAAGTTACAGTCGAGAATCCGGCTAAATTTCAAGAATGATAGTTGAAAAACTTTGATTTGGTACTTTAATTTTAAAACTTTTAACAAAAGTTGGTGAACCTTTGTCATTGTTTCACTAATAATCTGTTTGCCCATTACCAGGTGACCATCAGGTCACTTTGGACTAAATTGTAAAATTTATTTTTTTATTTTTTCATATTGACCCCCACGTCTTTTTTTGTCACACTCCCATAATTTATATTCTTTTATTTTTCAATCCATTTCCCTTTACGTGATAGGACATGCAGAGGATAATGAAGTTTTTTATGGTACGCTTCATAACTTAACTTGACTGCGATTAGCTGATTTACATGTGTTTCGAATGTGCTTATCTATATGAAATCTGTTAGCATGTGTTTTGAGTTGGCGTTAGATAAGGGAATTTTGGTGACGAAATTCTTTTAAGTGGGAGAGAAAGGTGAAATGTAGCGACCCAAAAACCAGCTTAGTAGTTAGCCGCTTAGTAGTTATCCGTTATTTGAATAAAGATAAATATATTATTTATTAACTTAAAAGTATGAATTATTTTTTAAGTAGTTAACATTTTTGTTAAAAAAATTAGGTTTCTAGGTAGATCTCGTAAAATGGTGAAAAACGGTATATAGTTTGTTAAGTTTAGACTTACGTGTAGAGCGTGATGAGTAAAATAAAAGGTGCAGTTCCATAAATAAATATAAAGATTTTATAATATAATAAAAATATACTCCGTATATAATATTTCTTAAGTCTAACCTACTGCAAAAAAGTTAACACCCTCCCCCTATATATATAACACTAGCATGGACACACACTTTGTGTGTGAGTGCCCAAACTTATTGTGTAATCTACCAAAGTTTAACCGATTCATTCCAGATCTACCGAATTGGTACGGAAGTTGTAACCTTCAAATTACTTAATTTTGAGCACAATTTTAAGAATGAGATGACATAATTTTGAAAATATGTGATTAATGGAACAAGGGGCTTACGCTAACTCTACCTCCTATGTAATCATATGGAGTAAGAAAGTCTACAGTTTTCACTTAAATCTGTGTACTTTAAAATCTAGACTGGAATAATAGCACATGATATTCCATATATCCTAAGCACACTTCTACTTATGAATCCAAACCAAGGAAAAGGAAATGAATTTATATGCACACTGAGCATTTCAATTCATCAAGAGTATATAGGAGAGAACACCTCCACCTATGAATCCCATAGGCCTAAAACTACATTTTCAGAGTTCATTAGGAACTTATTTTGAATAAGGTATGCAAATAGTGTTAGAGAAGTCAAAATAGATGTAGTAATTGGTACTTGAGTTGAGAATAGTATAAGGGAATTAAAATAAAAGTCAAAATTCCAAATGTATGACACCTCTGGTTTATGTATTACATAAACAAATTTAGTGGGAAATTATTATCTATAAGTCATTAACTCCAGCTCAAAGCCATTGAAGCCCAGAGAAGATTGGAGGCACAAATTCAGACCCATTTCTCCTGGTGGGATCTACCCAGCTAAGGAACATTGCAGGTTCTTCCTTTCCTCATCTTCTCTATCTCTTTTTAAGAAAAAAGTGCTATTCCCTTTTCATTTTTTCGTGAATTTCAATTTTTATGAGTTTTTTAGATACTTACTACATAGGTCATGTGAAAACTGAAAAGTGCATGTGCTTTCTTGGGGAATGACTCTATCAAGTTAAATTATTTGGTTAATTACAGTTCACACATTAAGGAATACGTGTACAAATATATGGTGCATATTTAACCTATGTTCTCTTGGGTTGGAAACACATAATTGGATGTTGGGAGAAACTCGAAGGAATTGAGAAATGTTAGAAGTTAAAAGTTAGGTTTTAAAAAAACAGTGTCAATCCAGGATTACCATCAAAATAGTGCGAATTCAGATTTTTTTAAAAAATCACCCCCTAGAGCTTCTGTTTTGTGTTGGAAATTAACTCTAAAACCAGATCTCTCTTTGAAAACCAGACCCTAAAGTACCAAATTTCTCATGAATCTCAGCCTTTAAAAGTTTCGAAAACAGCCCCCAAAGTTTCTGTTTTTCCATAAAAATAAGCTTCACAATCATTTTTTGTTTCAAAATAAGCTTCTAAAAGTTCACTTGTCTCTTGGAAATCAACTACAATTTCAGTTTCTTTCTCAAACAATGTTCTAAAATTTCACTTTGGGGTTGAAAATCATATTCCAAGTCTGATTCACTTCAAAAATCAGCTCTTAAAGTTTCGAAATCACATTTGGATTTAGTTTTTGTTAGTGCATGATATTCCATATATCTTAAGTGCACTTCTACCTATGAATCCAAACCAAGAAAAAGGAAATGAATTTATATGCACACCAAGCATTTCAAATCTTCAAAACTATAGAAGAGAACACCTAAAAGAAAAAGTCATAATTAAAAATCTATAACACCTCTGATTTAGGTATTAGATAAACAATTTTTTTGTGGGAAATTTTTTTTTTGAAACACTTTTTTTGTGGGAAATTATTATTGGGGAATATGCAGAAGCGTCCAACAGAGGAGATGATGTCTTTGATTTGCATATAAGCATCTAAATCCTAATTTATGAGTGCTTATGAAAGAAATTGGAATCCGGAAAGTAGGATACCAATATGCCTCTTGTAGGGAATGCACTGGATAATTGATGAATGCACTTAAGCTTTCCGTTTTCGTAATTGGGGGTATAAACTTCAAATTTCCTACTTTTGTTAATTCAATTGCATACCTTTGTTTTTGAAGAGTTTGAGGTATGAGGAAATTAAGATGTAAGAAGAAAGAGTGAAATACCTGGTGAATGGAGATGAAAGCCTTATGGAAACACCAGAATGAAAGAGAGAAAGGGAACCCTAGAGTGAAGGAAAAAAGGATGTAACACCCCAGAGTGAAAGAGAGAAAGGAGACATCCTGGGGCGCCGGGCGGCGCAGGAGGCCAGTAGCATTCGTCGTTCGTGGGGAGTAGACACAGACGGAGAAAGAAACGGTGAACAGTATAAATGTTAGGAAATAAACGGCAAAAGAGCGAGAGTAACCCCCTTAGAGGCTTATATTATTTATTTAGGAGATATACGCACATGAAAAAAGAAAAAAACAAATTACGGAGTAGGTCGAGTGGTCGACAGAACAAAGTCGGAAGGAAGATGAAGGATTGCTAATTGCCACCGCTGCTCCGCCGCCGCTACCTCGAGTCGTCATCCAGATTGCCGAGAATTGATCGTCGCCGTTCATCTTCGTTGTTTGATTTGTTGATTTGTTTCAATTCGTCAAATAGTCGAGGTGAGTACGTGAACATCTAACGCTAGATTACTTGTATAGATTTGAAATTTATGTTTGTAACCTCGTATGATTGATTTTTTGATCTAATTGGTTATAATTTGAGTTATGTTTTATTTAAGTTGTATAATGTTATTAGAATTGATTGGTCGAGGAAGGCCAGATATATTTTCTTACTCTAATTGCATGATTTGTGTGTTAATAATCTCTACAAACATTAAGAATACTGAACGTATCGAAAATTGGACCGTACACCGTCTCTGTAAGTTTTCCCGGCGCCAGACGGTACCATGGTACCATCCATAGGGTATCCAGCTACTGCCTCAGGTGTAGGATTCTGTGACTACCGAAGATAGACGGTAGCTAGATACCACCTAATCGTACCCGGCTACCGCCACATGCTATTCGCCTCTATCGAACTTTGTACCCGGATGGTCGGGTGGTGCCGGACCGTCGGTATCGGGGTACCGTAACAAGTACCGTGTATGACCCCCAACCGCTATTCTCTTATTTGTTTGTTCTGATTCGAATCCCAAATTGATTTCAGGGTCATGAGTGTCGCTGGTTGGTAAGTGGAAGGTGTTTACATCCGACACTATGTCGTTTAATTGTTAAATATGTATGTTTATGAACCTTACTGATGATTATGTATGAGTTTGAGAATACAAAATTATGAACTTAAATACAAATAGGCTACCTAGCTGAACTGTATGTAGACCGAGAAACAGAATAAGAATACAGTTATGAATTACTGGTCATGTGATGAGTCGGCGTGCACGTATGACTAGTTGGGTAAAGCGTGCGCACGGGGTCATGGATATATTCATGGATGTGAGTATGTGGTCCCACCCAGCTGACGTTGGATGATGTCGTATCGAGCGGGTTCTTTATGGATGAGGTTGAATTAGGACTCTAGAAAGAATAAAGAATTGGTCTTAGCCTAGGGTGGTTTAGGGTTTAGCGTTTAGGGGGTTATGAGCTTAGAATTAAGGAAACTGTTTATGAGCTTTGCATATGGATTCTGTGCCATAAATACCTAAGTTAAGAATGAGATAAATTTAGTAATCGAGGTAAGGAGGTTAAATTTATGAATTATATTGTTTGATATTATTGATATTGTAATTGTTTTACAAATTATTGTGTTTGGATACCAATTTAGTGACAACCTGATTTGTTGGTCCATGTATTTTGGCTGCACGAGTAGGGGCACAACAAGCTATAAGAGATTGAGATGCAAGACATATTTGTCTAAGTGCTTACTAAGCAAAGCTAGTTACTACTTGAGGGGAGTGTTGGATTTTCCACATAAAAAAAGTAATGAATTACCACTAGGATATATATAGAACGGTGAAACTCTACCTATGAGCTTTTGGGTTAAAAACTCGATGCCAACTTTATATGCAAATGGTAAATTTTACCTCACATTCTACTTGTTGTTCTCGGCGCATCTGAATTTTAATTCGCGTGAGTACTCATTTTCGAGTAATTGAATATAACATTTTTGAGTATAACTAAATTTAGAAAAATGAACATTCAGTTACTAGTAAACGAGTACTCATCGTGAATGCACAAGATATACCATATAAAATAACTGGTTGTACGACATATATTATTTTGAAAAAGAGAAATTTACCTAAATCGGACTAAAACATAATGACTTTGTCAATATAGGACCATATGTTATTATTTCTCAATGTAGGACCTTTGGTCATTATCAATTAGTCATTATTCAAGTAAGTGTCCATCATTACTGGACATTTTTTCTCCAACTAGACATTATTAAGTCCTATTTAAGGAATACAAAAGTTTAAGTCCCACATTGGAAAATGACTTATGTTTTAGTTCTATTTAGTGCAAATTTCACTTTGGAAAAAAGAGTATGCTTCATTAATTCGATTTCTTAACTTAATTAATAGAAAAACGAACCACATCCATTTTTTTAAAAAAATAGAAAAACTAACCACAACACATAACACCAAAAGAAAGACACAAATGTATAGTTAATAAATAGGGTTAGATCATATAATAGATTTCTGTCATCAAAATCCATCATCTAAGCAATTCCAAAGTTGACTTTATCATTCACCCAATTAATTAATTATTCTTAGGAGGGTGTTATTATATTTGAATTTAGTATGTTTTAGGGTAAGAACCTAAAGTTGTGATTTTGAATGAATACTTAAGCTTCCACACTGTTTGTGAACTCCAATGGATTTATAATATTTTAAATTGTTTTGCAAATTATTGTGTTTGGATGCCAATTTAGTGACAACTTGATCCGTTGGTCCATGTATTTGGGCTGCACGAGTCGAGGTACAACAATCTATAAGAGATTGAGATGCAAGACATATTTGTCTAAGTGCTTACTAATCAAAGTTAGTTATCACTTGAGGGGAGTGTTGGATTTTCCACATAAAAAAAGTAATGAATTACCACTAGGATATATAGAACGGTGAAATTCTACCTATTCGCTTTTGGGTTAAAAACTTGATGCCAACTTTATATGCAAATGGTTAATTTTACCTCATATTCTACTTGTTCTCGACACATCTGAATTTTAACACGTACATTTACGTGAGTACTCATTTTCGAGTAATTGAATATAACATTTTCGAGCATAACTAAATTTAGAAAAATGAATATTCAGTTACTAGTGAATGAGTACTCATCGTGAATGTACGAGATATACTGTATAACGTAATTGGTTGAACAACATATATTCTTTGGAAAAAAGAAGCACACTTCATTAATTCGGATTCTTAACTTAATTAATAGAAAAACGAACCACATCTTTTTTAAAAAAAATTGAAAAATGAACCACAACACAAAACACCAAAAGAAAGACACAAATGTATAGCTAATAATTAGGGTTAGATCATATCATAGATTTCTCTCATCAAAATCCACCATCCAAGCAATTTCAAAGTTTGACTTCACAATTCACCCAATTAATTAATTATTCTTAGGAGGGTGTGGTCTTGGCATATGATAATCAGCACTGAAAGCTACGAAGCTCTCTCCATGGTAATCTTTATTGAAATCACTTGAACTTGTAACCCTCATTCTTCTTTCGCTTCTCATCATCATCTTTCTCTCATTCGTTGCTGCATTGATGCTTGTTGTAGTAGCCGTTGCGGATATCTCATTTTCGGCTTTGTTTTTTCCCTTTCCCATCATTTTCCTTACTTCTTTTTTTGCGTTTGTTGCCTCATAGTCACCGTCCCTTGAAATATCCTGAAATTTGATTAATTATCTGTCATGTGTGGGTAGAAGTTGTTTTTTATGCTTAGTTTTCTTGTAAAGTAATTATTTTGATAGCAGAATTTAAAAGCATTTCCTGGGCTCCCATCCTCTGAGAAACGTTTAGAATGAGAAACTACCAAAAAATTAGAGCAACTTTCATAATTTGTCCGTTATAACAGGAAATATTTCATATTTGGTATTCTATAATCAAACATTACCCCATGTTGTCCTTTTGTAGGTACATTTCTACAAATAATTTTTTTTTACCTTCTGTCATGTTGGTGTTAATCTGAAGGCTAGAAATGTAATTTGACATCAACCTTATATCCAGTGACGTATTCTAATGTTGGTTAGATGGGCAACACAATAATAATGACTATGACTACATGTGGACTATGATTCCGGCGAAATACAACATCTGTAGATTAGGATTGTAGTAGAAAGCGATTCACAAATGACGTATCAAGAGCGACCTCTGAAATTGTGTATGATAATAGAAATATATTATCATTGTGAATTTACACTTTTCGGTGGGATTCCCATGACATTGGAACCCCATGTCATGGGATGACCGGGGGGCGCTTTGATGCCCCGCTCGTAAAATTAAGGGTTCTTCCCCCCACACAACCCCTCGGTAAACCACCCCACCCCGCTTCGACCCGAACATACCCCCAACCCCTTCACTTGCACCCCACAAGTTGATTTTGATTTTAGAGTCAAATTTTGACTCTAAAGTAGTCAAACTTTATTCACTGTCTTTACATATTTTCGTTATTTATTTGACAAAATAATATAGTCATGTTACCTCTTGTTGTATAGAACTTTTGATGTAGTTTTAAAATACTCCCTCCGTCCCAAAAGAATTGGGACATTTTGACTAAAGTGGTAAAATAAGGATGTATAATTTTATGTTGACTTTCCAAAAATACCCTTGATGTGATGGGTAAAAGTAGGATGTGATGGGTAGATTATTAGGAAAAAGGTATGATGTGATAAGTAGGGTATAAAAAAGTAAGGGGTAAAAGTGATTTTTTATTAGAAATGGGACGGACTTTAAGGGACGCAATTTTTTCGAAATGGAACTGACTTTTTGGGACGGAGGGAGTTTAATATTAATTTTTTTTTAATTTTACACCTATAATCACATAAATTGAAAATAATTTCAATCAAACTTCGTAAACCGAACTGGGAAGATCATTTTAGGACGGAGAGAGTATTGAATTTTTATTTTTTAATTTTACACCTACAATTAAATAAATTAAACTAAAAATAAAGTTGGTCAAACATCGTAACGCGGACCAGAACTATTCAAATGGGACCAAGGGATTATTTACTCCCTACGATACGCCCACTTTGATTTTTTTCTGTTTAACTTTTATGATTAATATTTTTAAACTTTAATTTGATTATAAATTGAGGAATTTATTTAAATAGCACTAAAACATAATGACTTTTCCTAAATAGCACCACATGTGTTTTTCTTCCCAATATAGTACTTTTAGTCATTATGCATTAGTCACTATTCAAGTAAATATTGTTCATCACTGGACATTATGGACATTATCAAGTGCTATTTAGGGAATAAAACAATTTAAGTGCTATTTAGGGAAATGACCTAAGTTTTAGTGCTATTTAGTGCAAATATTTCTTATTAAATTACATAAAAAATACATTAAATTGCATGTGATAGAAATTTTAACAACAATAAATTTATTCTTAAATATATAATTTTGAAATATCATATTGTTATAATATATATATCTATCCATAAGTAAATATATTCATAGTTAAAAACTTGAATTGAAGACGTGAAAAGTCGATCAAATGAGAAAAATCTAGAGGGATGAAGTAATATACTCCGTAACATATACACCCCGACGTACCTTGTTCTCCATGTGTGTAACAGGGTTACCTCTCTTCATTGGAAACCCATTATGATTATGATCATCCTCAACCAAAGGGGCTATTCTTGTGCCTATAAAGTTCAAGAGAAGAAGAAGAAACTATGACGAAATTAAAGTTACTCAATAAAAAACTATATATTGTGATTGGAGACCTAAATAAAGGGTTCTAATTCATCAACCTCACTTTAACACCCGGATTTGTTTGTTTAAACTTTGCACCTAAACATTAATTGTTTAAAGTAACTTAGAGTAATGTTTGAACTCCTGATGACTTTTCTGTCAGTTTAGTTCTAACCATGTTGAAGAACCAACTCAGTTACAAACTCAAATATTCTATTGAAGGACCAATTAAAGAATGTCTTTAACAGAAAATATTTATTCACTCTATGTTTCATATTTATCATCATTTTATTATTTGGAGATCAATTGAAACTTTATCTTCTTTCTTTACCTATTTAGTTTTAGTCGTTTGTTAAAATAACATAATAATGTTACTACTTGTTTTACAAAGCTTATAATATACTTCGATTCCTCTGTCACACACTCACACAAAACCTCCATATTTCTTCATTTTTACCATTTTTATCTGTTCAAAAAAAAAACTCTATATATCTCTTTAAGTATTTTCTAATTAAAATAGCTTATTTATGCATAATTCTGATTAATCTATCTATCAAATCGATCATACTTATTCACTATTCATCACTTTATTATTACATCTTGCTCAATTCTAATACGCATCATAAAGTTAGAGTAAAATGAAAAAGTCAACCATAAATTTTACGAGCATAGATGCCGTAAAAATCAAACACAACAGTCTTTTTAGGGGTAGAAGAAATTATTTTAAAGATATGCTCAATTTTAACATTAAAGGTTAAACATATACTTAGGTAAATCTAATTGATTTTTTAAGGAGTAGTAAATATTAACTATTACATCAAGCTAGCTAGGTAGGTATGAGAATACATATCATCAATCAAGAGAGGATTATTACCTTTGTAAGCATAAGCAAGAGGGCATTTTAAGGACATGGAAATGATGAACACAAGTACATATACAAAGGTGGAAGACTTTGAGGACACCATTTTTGTCTTTCTTTTAAGTGCTGTGTACGTAATACTATATGTTGGTTGAATGAAATTTATAGACATTTGATGTCGATCCAGCACCAAGTCAATGCTAGGGTTTGATTTTTTTATCAACAAAAACTAATAAATATGTACTATTAAATTCAGTTGTTTAGAGTTTATTAGTAGGTTTTGTACATACACATCCAAGAATGACATTGGGAGTGTGAATGAAAGTCGATCGATCCACTGGGACGAGTTCCGATAATATAAAAATATTGTCTTTGTAGTTTGTAGTTTGTACATATATATGGTTTTTGTAGTAGCGCGTGGAAGAGAAGGTACGCATGTTTCTTCCATGTCTCCCTCCCATGCATCTACATGTAAGTTTGTAACCCTTGAGCTTTGTTAATTTAGTATAGGGGAATTTATCAAAATAGTACTAAAACATACTACCTCCGTCCCACTGTCTTTGTCTACATTTGACTTTTGGAACTGTTCATCTAAGCACTTTGACTCATCAAATTCTCTCAATGTGTAAGCCTAAAAATAGTCATGTGTGATCTTGTTTGATTCGTCTTAACATATAGATTATTAATATATAATTTCTATAATTTTTTAATATACAAATTACAAGATAAAATGGATTAAAGAAATGCATTGGATGGTGTGCCAAAAGGTAAGTGGACAAAGACAGTGGGACGGAGGGAGTAATAATTTTCTCAATGTAGTATTATGCGGAGTATGTTTTACTCCCTCCGTCCCAAAAAGATTTACACGTTTCAAAAAAATTGCGTCCCACAATCCCTTACCCATTTCTATTAAAAAACCACTTTTACCCCTTACTTTTTCAAACCCTACCTATCACATCATACATTTTTCTTAATAATCTACACATCACATCATACTTTTACCCATCACATCAAGGGTATTTTTGGAAAGTCAACACAAAATTATCTCTCCCTTAATTTCTACTTTAGTCAAAACGTACCCATCTTTATGGGACGGAGGGAGTATTTTTCAATGTAGTACCACTGTTCAATGTCCACTGGTCATTGTTCAAGTAAATGTCCAGCGCCACTAGACATTGTTCAAACTAAATGTCCACTATCACTGGACATCGTTCTCACCACTAGACATTATTCAAGTACTATTTAGAAAATAAAAAAGTTTAGATACTACGTTGGGAAAAGACATACTCCCTCCGTCCCTGAAAACTTTTCTCCTTTCTTTTTTCATCTGTCCCAAAAAACACTTCTTATTTCTATTAAAAAGTCATTCTTACCCCATACCTTTTCATACCCCATCTATCACCTCATGTCTTTTTATTAATAATCTACCCATCAAATCATATTTTTACCCATCACATCAAAGGATATTTTTGGAAATTCAATACATACAAGCATCTTAAATCTCTTCAAAATCAAAATATCTCATGTTTAAAGAGACGGAGGGAGTATGTTTTAAAACTATTCAATGCAAATTTTACTTAATTGTATATACTCTGTATATGTTCTAGGAATTGAAGAGTTTATGTTAGGAAAATACTCCCTCTACCCCGAATTAAATGTGTAAATCACCCTAAATAAGACTAAAGTATAGAAAAATATCAAAATAGGACTTTCATGTTTTTATTTTCGAAATATGAGTTCGCACTGTGGTAATGTGGAGGTAATGTGGCACTGTACACGTGCACATCACTATACTTTTAGGTAATGTACATGACCACGTTTGATAATGTAAATGCATGCATTTTAACTCCTATTTCGGGAATAAAAACATGGAAGTCCTATTTTTCTATATTCTCAATGCTTTACTACTACTTTAGCCTTTTTCCCTATATACTATTCATATAGTTAAATTTTATTTATTTTTTTACCCGTTTTCGTTAGTTTTATTATATAACATACACAAGGGCGTGAATGCGAGATGCCAGCGGATGTAATTAATAACTACTTGTTTTGTAGAATTTTTTATTTAATTTTTATAAATATGTACTCCGTAAATTTTATTTTTTCCAGAGTAAATTCCTCAAATGGTACTCAATAACTATGTGTTTCCTTAAAGAAATCACTATAGATAGGAGTAAAAAAATATGAAAATATCGATCAAAATAAGAGTCCTAAGTCTTTTAAGACCAAAATAGGAGTATAATGAGAGTGAGATGTAAAAATACATGTTGGCAGTGTGATGAAAAAGTGATGACAATGTTATATGGCAGTGTGATTCCTCAACTATCGACTGCCCTCACCGGCACTCTAGTGGCCGGTAGTGACAAATGACAGTATGACAATAATAGTGTGGCAGTTGCAATGTGACAATGTGGTGAGTGTGACAGTATAACACTTATAGTGTGAACTCTTATTTTAGTCTAAAAAGACTTAGAACTTCTATTTTGGTATTGTCAAAGATTTTTATTCCTGTCTAAGGAGTTTTCTCTTTTCCCAAATAAGTCACCAAAGTTAATTAATTCCCAAGATGGTACTCATTAATTGAAAATAATGCCCAGTCCAATCCCCCCAATTAACGGCCATTAAAATGACGTTATAACGATATTAAACTTTATACTCCCTCTGTCCCATAAAACTCTTCCCGTTTCAAAAAGGTGCACCTTTAAAATGAGTAATTTTGGTGTTATTTTTTAATTTTGACTTATCTGTCCTATACATTTCATCCTATTCCATTATAAAGTAAGGGAAAAATTAGAAAATAACACTAAAATTATTTATTTTAAGGGTGCACCTTTTGCTCAAAAACAAAGAGTTTTATGGGACGGAGGGTGTAGAATTTTTCCAAAATGGTACTCCCTCCGTCCTATAGTGTTCTTCTCGGTTCTGTTTACGAAGTTTGACCGACTTTATTTTCAATTCAATTTATTTGATTGTAGGTGTAAAATTTAAAAATAAAATTTATATATTTAAAAATTACATCAAAAGTTCTACAAAACAAGTGGTGACAAGACTATATTATTTTATCAAATACCTAATGAAAATAGGTAAAGAAAGTGATTAAAGTTTGACCGTGTGAAAAGTAAGTGGGAAGAACATTTTAGGACAGAGGGAGTACTTTCTAATTCGGTGTTTTTTCAAATTTGTCCATTTTTAAAATAAAAGTACATTAATTATGGAAAAAATTTTAAATTTTATTTGATGATAATATAATACTTAAAACTATAAATATCATTTTATAAATTTTAAAGTAAATGTTTTTGATTATTTGTAATTATTTCAAGGAATAGCATGTAAATAAAATGTTTAATAATTGTTAAATAAATCAACCTAAATGGGAGCTAAGTACACTACTACAAAAATGAGCAAAATAGAAGTTTTTTATCTATATTTTACTCCTATTTAGCTTGATTTCATCAACGCTTATTAAATATTTTGCTTACATGATATTCTTTTAAATAACTGTAAATAATTTACAAAGTTATTTTCAAATTTATAAAATTATAATTATTGTTTTTAGTATTATATTATCATCCTATACAATTTAAAATATTTCTCCATAATTAATGTATTTTTATTTAAAAAATGGACCAATTTGAGAAAATACCCAGTTAAAAAGTATTATTCTGGGAAAGTACTATAAAATTTAATGTCTTCTTAACGTCGTTAGTTTGGAGAACTGAACTGAATATTATTTTCAATTACTGAGTACCATTTCCGGAATTAGTCAGTTTTGATGACTAATTTGAGAAAATACATAGTTATTGAGTACTATTTTGGAAACTTACTCTTTTTTTAATTTCTCCCTAATGTTCTTATATGTTTAGCGGAAAATACCTTCAGTGGTCAAAGATGAGGTTTATATGCGCTTGCTACCAAGTTTTTCGAACTCCTCTGGTGAAAACTCAAGAAATCTTTGTATGGATTGAAATAATCACCACGATGTTGGTTTGCTAAACTATCTGGAGCTTTGAGACGCTATAGTATTGTTCAGTCCATTGTTGACTACTCCTTGTTCTCTTTTGTTGGAAAATGGAGTGATTCATGTTTTGATTTATATTAATGATTTGATTATTGCTGGAGATAATACGGAAATAATAACCAAATTCAAATTATATTTGGCTGATTGTTTCCACATGAAGAAGTTGGGAATATTGAAGTTTTTTCTTGGCATTAAGGTAGCTCAAAGTGCATCTACCAACAAAAGTAAGCCTTAGATATTACTAGGCCGGTCTCCAGGGTGCCAAATCGTTAGGTGCGCAGATGGAGCCCAACCATAATTTTGCATGTTCCCAATTTCCCGTGCTTGCTGACCCAGAACCTTATTGACGTCTGGTGGGCGTTTGATTTGTTTATGTGTTCATTTATCTGTTACTCGACCATAGTTGTCTTATGTTGTGCACACTTTGGTACAATTTTTTAAGGAACTCAAAGAGGATTAGTGGACTACTGCCCTTGGAGCTGTTCGGTACTTGAAAAAGGTGTCCAAGACAGGGTATACTCCTCTTTGCAGATAGTAATATAGAGCTTATTAGGTGGTTTGTTCAACTCGTAAATTCACTCGTGACTTGGAAGAAAATGAAGTAAAAGACGGTTGCTCGTTTGTCTGCTGATGCTAAGTATCGGGCCCTTACTGCTATTACTTGTGAGTTTAAGTGATTGAAGAGTCTCTTACATCATCTAGGAGTCTAGCACGATCATCCTATGACTATTCATTATAACAGCACCACTGCACTTCATATTACAGCTAATCTAGTGTTTCATGAGCGCACGAAGTATATTGAAATCGATTTCTATTTTGATTGTGATGAACTTCTTTGCGGTGTGATTCGTACACATCATGTTCTTACTACGCACCAGTTTGCATATATTCATACAAAGGCATTCAGAAAATCTCGTATGGAGTTTCTTATTCCCAAGTTGGGCATTTCGCTTTTGCATGCTCCAACTTAAGGAGGGGGGCGGGTGTTAAAGAAAATAATATATTTTCGTATATTTCTGTATATATTATTATGGTAGTTTCCCACTATATGACGATTCTTTTCCCTTTGTATTTAGTTTCTATATAGAGTTTCTAACATGTGGGCTCCTATATATACACCCTTTGTTTATATTGTGAAGATGAGAAATACAAGATAAATTTTCCTAAATATTATTCTTTCACTTATCCTTTTTTTGTACAAAACCTAATTCTTTCATGGCATCTATGTAGTGGTGGCAATAGGTCAGGTTTGGTCGGGTTTTAATTTAATATATCGAAACCTGATCCGATTTAGGTTGGGTTCAGATCAGATTTGGTTTTGGTAGATCGTGTTTGGATATTTTTTTAAAATTCAGATTCGGTCAAAAGATTCGGTCGAGTCAGTTACGCTCAGTTTTGGATTTGAATACTAGTAAGTGCTTGATGACTAAATTATGATTGAAATACATACATTACCAATCTAAAATTTTAAAGATGACAAAAAAGTTAAGACATTAACAAAAGAAATAATACAAAGTACAAATAAAATAAAACATTGGCATCACTCAAGATTTTTCCATAATAGAAAATAAAACACAAAAAAATTTAATACGTTTTAAAACATTCAAAAAATTAAATTTTTAAAATGGTACTCAATAATAATGTGTTCTTCTAAAAAAAGTGCCCAAGATAAACTAATAACCACGATGATACTCGTTGATTGGAAATAATAATGCTCAATATAGTTTTCCTAACTAACGATCGTCAAAACGGCGTGAAAACGACACTAAAATTTATACAAATTACTACTTTCCTAAAATGGTCCTTTCAAATTGGATATTTATCCAAATTAATCAATTTCGAAATAAAAACTCATTAAATATAGAAAAACAATTTTAAATTTTATAGGATGCGAATATAACAAATAAAACTATAAATATAATTTAATAAATTTGAAAGTGAACGTTTTGGATTATTTAGAATTATTTAGAAAAAGATCATGTAAATAAAATATTTAATAAATGGTTATATCCATTTAGAAATTAGACTCATGCTTTGATTTAAAATGTTTGACCAAGAATTTTTTTAAATAAATATAATTTAAAATTATTCTAATTTTTTTGTTAACATGATTATTATTTTGGGATGAAAGAAATATTTTGAAATTAGATTCGGTTTTCAAAATAATAATTTTTGTGAAAATAAAGTATAAATTTCAAATGTACATAAAATTAAGTTTGGTAATTAATTATGAAATTACATAATTAATATGGAATGAAATAAATATATTTTACTTTTATTTTGAGTGATTTTTTAAATATTGCATATTCATTTGGAAATTGGAGCGGCGCACTAATAAAAAATCAAAATACCCGCCACTCGTTTCCCGCCCGATCGAAAACACAATCTCACCTTGCAGATATAAGCCCTAACAAGACTCTTCTCTAATGTAGGAAGAACAAAACGAGCGATTTCATCCGGGAATTGGTACGGAGAAGTAGACGGCTCTCAGATCCAAATCCTCCATGAAGATCAGAACAATTAAGCTCCGAGAAGCTCACAAGAACGGCAGCGGCGGCGCCTCCCTATGCTCGATTCTGTGGGACCAGAGCGGCGAACACCTCGTCACGGCGTCTACCTCCGATTCGTCTATTTGCATCCATGATGCTATTTTTCCTGCGAATCCGCCCAAAGTTCTGAGAAATCACAGAGATGGCGTGACCGCTCTTGCTCTGAGCTCCAATTCCACCTGCCTCGCCTCCGGATCTGTTGACCATTCCGTCAAACTCTACAAATTTCCAAGTATGTTGTTTTGTTCATTGTTTTAGGGATAATTTGGTCCAATTAGATGCATTTTCCTTCTGAATTTATTAAAAGTTGAATTGCCTAAGAACGAGGTGAATAAAGAAATTTGCTTGCCTTCATCTGGCTTTCTTTCATTTCTATAGCAGATGTGATAGAGAAAACTGAGTTCATCTAGGGTTTTTGTTTGTATATTCGTGAATATGATTTTGATTAGTTTTTTCTTCAGTGTGATGTTCGTAATGTGTACTTGACTACTTGTACAGTTGAACTAGAGTAGTTGTTATCTTGGCATCATGGGCTCTATAAAGCTCTTTGGTCCCATGATTAGTTTCATGCTGGACTTTATGAAATTTTAAAAAGTGTGATAGGAATTTGTTTAGAAGAGAAGGAAATGTAGTGAGCCACACATTCTATTCCTTAGTAGGAAATACTAGCACTATGTTTGGTTCGAGGAATTTGAAAGGGAAAATAAAAGAAAATGAGAGGGAAAACAATTTTTCATGTTTGGTTAGAGAGGAAAGGAAAAGAAAAGTGAAAGGAAAAGAAAATAAGAAGACAAATTGTACTAAGATGAGGGAAAACCAAATTCCTCCCATTTGGTGAGGAAAGTGAGAAAATCATTTTCTTTTCTTTTCCTTCCAAATTCCTTGAACCAAACATAGTGTAGAAGTGTGAATTTTATTATGGGACACATAGAATTATAGAAATAGAAAGTTTCAAGGTAATTGTGGGAGAGAGTATTCGAGTATGATTTATGAACTGTGACAATAGGTAATTCATATTTCATATATTTTTTCAGGCTATTAAGAATCTAAAAAATTATATAAAAAGATAATGGCTTGAAAAAGTTGTCTGATTTCAAGGCAGTGAGTTTAAGTAAGATGTGAAGTGCCCTGAGTTTTAAGGTGAGTATGACAACTATTACTTTAAATTTTGCGGGTTTTGCATAATTAAGTCATTTTTTGTTTGAAGCTCATATTTTCCTGTTTAATGCATGACTTGCCATGTATCATTCTCATAATATTTTTATGCATGTGGGCATAATCTATGAGATGATGATGATGATGATGATGGCAGTTTTAGATTTTTTATCTCATTATTCTACCTGAAGAGGCTTGTGATAGGAAGAGCATTCTATGTGTTTTGGCATTACTTTATAGTGTCAAGTGATTTTATACAATTAATTAGCGCTACAAATTTAATTCCACTCACACCAACTTCTTGGATCAAGGTGTTGTCTATGATGATGATGATGATGTTATTGATTTATAAACACTTCTATCAGGTGGAGAGTTTGAGACAAACATAACTAGATTTACATTGCCAATAAGGGCACTTGCCTTCAATAAGGCAGGCACTATGTTAGCAGCTGCTGGGGATGATGAGGGCATTAAACTAATAAATACCATTGACGGCACAGTTGCCAGAGTTCTTAAAGGGCATCGAGGGTCTGTTACGGGTATAGATTTTGATCCTAAAAGTGAATATCTGGCTTCAGTTGATTCTGTAGGAACTGTCATACATTGGGAACTACAGTCAGGAAAAATAATTCATACCCTGAAAAACATAGCTCCTGCTACAGGTTTGGACCATGCTTTCATGAATACGCTTAGTTGGAGTCCTGACGGGGAACTACTAGCTGTCCCTGGCTTGAAGAATGATGTGGTTATTTATGACAGAGACACTGCTGAAAGGCTATTTTCATTACGTGGGGATCATGTCCAGCCTATTTGCTTTTTATCATGGTCACCTAATGGAAAGTATATGGCTACTTCTGGCTTAGATAGACAGATTTTGGTATGGGATGTTGATAAGAAACTTGATATCGATAGACAGAGGTTTGACAATATGATATGTTGTATGTCATGGAAGCCCCAGGGAAATACTCTAGCAGTTATCGATGCTATGGGAAAATATGGTTTATGGGAATCTGCTGTTCCATCATCTATGAAATCTCCCACTGAAGATATTCCTAGCTTGGGATCAAAGGGTAGTAATGGATTACTTCTCTTTGATGATGAAGAGGGGCACAGTGTAGATGGGAGTATGAGTGATATTGGGGAACATAGTCCTGATGACTCTGATCCACTGCCTAGCCGAAAAAGAATACGCAAGCAGTCTATTTCTGATGATTATTTAGAAGCAGATGTAAAAGAGTTTGACTTATTTCCGAAACTTGAATCTCGTAAAAAGCCTGCTCATGGTCACCAGGTTAGCACAGATAGGAAAAAAACTGAATTAAAGAGCACTGCCGTGTCAGCAGGTCCGAAAATGCAAGAAGCTTTTCAACCAGGAGCAACTCCTATACAACCTGGAAGGAGGCGCTTTCTCTGTTATAGTATGCTTGGTAGTATAACAACTATGGAGCATGATGGATATTCACATATAGAGGTACTTGAGACTATTGATTGTCAGAACTAAAGTTCCAAACATATAAATCTAACCATATGTATGTATCAATTGAATTAATGCAGATCGATTTTCACGATACAAGTAGTGGTCCTCGTGTTCCTGCTATGACAGATTACTTTGGCTTTACCATGTCTTCTTTAAATGAAAATGGAAGTGTATTTGCAAATCCGTGCAAGGGTGAGAAGAATATGAGTACACTCATGTATCGCCCATTCAGTAGTTGGGCTAATAACAGTGAGGTTAGTCTTATTCATAATTCTTTTTAGTGACTATTGCCTTTTTCCACAATAACAAATATAATGTGTGCTTGTATGTATAGCTAAAAATTAAATTGTTGAAGTTTTAGTATTCTATAGAGGTGTTTTATTATAATTTACTTGTAGTTGTAGTGTGTTTGTACTTTCTTTTGTTCATATATAGTGGTCAATGAGATTTGAAGAGGAAGAAGTCAGGGCTGTGGCACTTGGAAATGCGTGGGTAGCTGCCATTACAAGTCTTAATTTTCTTCGTGTCTTTTCTGAGGGCGGGTTGCAGGTATTTCATAATAGTTACCCAAGGTTGATCGATATAGTTTCTAATTATGTAATGCTATTCTGAAATTACATAGTGAAATATAATCTCAAACTGCAACTTCATAAGTATCTCCCTTCTTGGGTTAAAATTACAGAGATATATCCTCTCTCTTGATGGACCGGTGGTCACTGCAGCAGGATTCAAGGATGAACTAGCCATTGTTACACACGTGTCTCCTTCTCTCCCATCAAATGAGCAGGTTCAATAAGTTTATCTATCTTCCATCTTATAATGTTCATAATAGATTGATTAATGGACCACATTCTAAAAGTGATTTTCTTCTGAGCAGGTTCTTGAATTTATGGTTTTCAATATTCACAATTGCACACAACCTCTACGAGGACGACTCCCTTTGACTCCCGGCTCCTGTTTATCATGGTTTGGGTTTAGTGAGGAAGGCCACCTAAGCTCTTTTGATTCAAAGGTGCATATGCCAGTCTACCTCGTATTGTTCTCCCTCCATCCCGAAATAAATTTTACTTTCAGTATTTACATGGTCAAGCTTTATCCTCTTTCCCTACCTATTTTGTTATTCGTTTGTTGAAATAAAATAGTCATGTAATTGCTTGTGTTATAGACCTTTTAAAAAGCCCCTTAAATACTCCATATATTACTTTTATTTTTTAATCGTGCACTAATATTTTTGATAAATTGAATTGTAAATAACTTCAACCAAACATTGTATACTGTTTTGCCAACTTTATTAAGAGACGAAGGGAGTATATTGGAGGAAAGCTTAAGTTTTAATTTTTTTTTTGTTCATGGCAAAACATGTAGGGTGTGCTGAGGGTCTTTACGCATCAGTTTGGTGGTAATTGGCTTCCTCTCTTCAGGTACTACAAACATTCTAAAAAATATGGCCAATTTGTACAAATTAGCAAAGTCAATTTTCCTTAAAAGAGGAACTTTTTTTTTTAAAAGTAAATTTTAAGTATTCAGTGGCAGCAAAATGAAGAAGCCAGAAGAGAAGTACTGGGTTGTTGGGTTGAATGCAAGCAAGTTATTTTGTGTTGTATGCAAGGCACCCGATTCTTTCCCACAGGTAAGGTGTCTCATTTTCACCCATTTTGCTTTGGATTTGATGCTTGCATGTATAAATTTTATTTTTTGACTGATTCTCCAGGTTACTCCTAAACCAGTCCTCACTCTATTTGATCTTTCCCTTCCTCTTGCATCCTCTGATCTTGGAGCAGATAATCTGGAGAATGAATTCATATTAAATAATATGCATCTATCCCGGGTAAATCTTTAATAACCTCTTTTGTATTCTATGCTTCAAGTCGAGTAGTGCCTGTTACTGTTGGAGTTTCAAATTAAAATAGCTCCTTCTGAATGCTATATCAGGTTCAGAAAGCAATTGAGGAAATGCTATCCAATGGCCAGGACACCACCTTGCTTGATGATGAGGCATTCAACCTCGAAACTGCTATTGATCGGTGCATTTTGAGGCTCATTGCATCCTGTTGCAATGGTAATTTTGTTTTTAAAGATACAGCCTTTCATATAATCATGTTTTCACATCTTGAGGGGCTGATAAGTATAATCTGGACATGCGTCTTTCTGTTTTTTTCCTCAAAGGTGACAAGCTGGTGAGAGCAACTGAACTTGTTAAACTACTTTCAATGGAAAAATCAGTGAAGGGAGCAATAAAGCTTGTGACGGCCTTGAAGCTACCAAGCTTGGCAGAACGCTTCAGTTCCATATTGGAGGTAACCAAACCATTCACAACTCATGACATGAAAAAGGGTAGATAAACCAAGCAAGTCACTTAGCTTTTGTTTGGCTTGAGGATGAAATAGAAAAGATAAAAATGTGCCAGAAATAGATGGAGAGAGAAGAATATATGGTCCATTTTGTGTGTTTCTGGAATGATAGAAATTGAGAAGAAATGGGTCGATATTGGGAGATTCATTTATCTCATATTTCTCTCATTAAGAGATGAAAAGAAAGTGGGAAATGCCATTTTCATTTTTCCTCACCAAACATGAGAAGTTCTCCATCTATATTTCTCTTTTCTATTTCATCTAAACGACTTAACCAAACAAAAGCTCAAATGTTATTTTTTTCTCTTGGTTTATCTCATGTCAATGTTGTAAAAAACTCTAGAAGCTTAGACACATGTTTAGTTGTGACGCGACATCTAGTTGGTGATTAATACGGATTAGGTGAGATATAAGCGGAATCAGACGAGGATTAAAAGAGAATATATGTGGCCAAGGATAGCATGATGTTTATATATGATAGCACTAGGCAAAGTTTTTTACAATAATGGCTCAAGCACATTTTGAACTCAAAGATTATATGGCTCGATTCAAACCCACGCCATACGATCTTTGCACTTAGTGATTCTCATCTATATAGTACCTGGAAACTCTTAAAAGCTGTTTTTCTAATCTCATATCAGATCCTTATGAGTGGTATACCATTTAAAGGTAGTGTGTCTAAACTCAAAACCTGAACCCTAATAAGAATACGAAACTGAAATCCAACTACAAGCTAGGATGACTATGGGTTATTGTTTTTAATAACTCTTTATTGGTGTGGGGTACACCATTTGTACACTAAGTCTCTCTTTATTTGTACAAATTTTTATCATCAACCAATGCCCTTGCAGGAGCGTTTAAGCAAAGAAGCAATGGAGAACACTGCTCCTGCGCTGCCAAACTCGAACTCTCCTGTATGCGAAAATGCTGCGTCCAAGGCTTCTCACACTACACCAGAAAGCAGCACTAAAGCAATGCATCTCTCATCCACTCCTTCCTCAACAAAGAAGATCTCGCCGGACCCAGATTTCAACCTGAAAATTGAACAAGCCCGACCAACTCCATCGGGAAAGCCGGGAGAAGACAAATTCGTTGGCACTCCAGGAGAAGTGAAGAACATGAAAGTAAACGGTGTGGAAAAGACGGAAAAGCTAAAATTCCTTGGAGACTTTAAGGCTGGCCAAGATGTAGGAGAGCAAAAAGCGGTTCGCCCTTCTAACCCGTTTTTAAAGCCATCAACCAAGCAAGAAACTACATCTTTGCTTGACTCACTCAAAAAGATGAGTGGTGAGAAGAGAAGATAAATAGTGTTTTAAAAAAACACTTCACCTAAGAGTTTTTTTTTTCTGTCAAGAGTTGTAACAAAATCAATTATGTAAATATGCTTTAGGTAAATCCGTTAATGTATTTTGTTAAGTTTTAAGTAGGATCAGGAGAAGAAAAGTTTGCTACACAAAACAACTGATTCATTGCTTATGCCAAGTGTAACAAAGGGCTAAGACCATCCTCCAACACATGCTCTAAATTTAAACCCAAAATGTAGTAAATGTCAAATTAAACATTAATTCATCTTTAATTTATTATACTAGATTTAAACTCAAAAGAATATTCTTATGTTCTCCCCGTCTTGGAATTATCTTCTTGATTGGTTTTCTTGGTTAAAACTTTTAATTTTGACCATAAAGTATAGAAAAATATATTGAGTTATGATTTAAATTTAAAAAGACGTCTAAAATGACATTAGTTACTTATACATTAATTACCTATACCAGTTTTGAGCATATACGGTGCCCAAAATGTTAAAATGGTGGTTCTTACGCCTTAAACCCTCACTCTAACCCACCCCTTCCCCTCCCTACCCTGAAAGAAGTAGGTGTTTAAACAATGATTTGTTTTGGACTATAGAAAGAAAAAAAAGACAGTTGAATGGAATGTATTAAATGAAATGATGACATGGCCTTGTGTTGAAACAACTCAAAAGGTAAACGACATGACTTAGAGACAAAACATGATTCACAATGTAATGGTTCTAAAAATCGTAAACCAAGCGAGAACAAAATAGATTTGGCAATCGAAGGAGCTGGATGACCGAGTCTACGATGCTAGGTAGACGCTTGGATAGCGTGACACACAACGGATGATGGTTGGGAGGGAAGGGGGTAGAGACCATGCTCACAGAGGCCCTTATACCGTACTTGGTTGGTAGTGTTATCCACTATCTGAAATTCATTGGCATTAAAACAATGGTGCAATTGTTATCTTTGGTAAAACGATGAAAAGATAACAAATTAGATGTAAGGGAAGGGACATAATGAAGGGTGAGGAGTTGGTATTTACCAGTAGATGTATGGAAAAAGCTTGAGCCTGTGTGTGTGATGGGTAAGGATTGATCATTTCCTACAATAATAGTATCAATACCAGTATATGGATGAGGAGATTGGAGCTGAGAATAATTAGACGTAACATGAGTGTTGACACGAGTATCCAGATACCAATCTCTAGGGTGATTACTTATAGATGCATGCATTGCATGGGGAGCACTATGAGAAGAGCTCGCAGCATAAGAGTCATCGAAACAATACCAGCACGGAGTGGACGGATGTCCTGGTTTATCACAAATCTGAGACGTTGGAAGATCTCGTGACGGTCGACTGTTGTTTGTGCCGCCACGACCGCTGTTATATCTACGTCCAGAGGATGGTCGACACCGGTAGCCTCCTCGACCACGACCTCGACCGTCTGTAGCAAGTAGAGCATTATGCAGCCCTCCAGAGAAAGAATCAGCTAGATTCAATTTTTGCTCCATCTCAATGTTAATTTCCTCTAAAGTAAACCATCCAGAGAGCTGATTGAGAGTGATGCCTATATTTTGCATATGAACATTTTGTTTGAATGAAGAATATTTGGCAAGAAGACCATGGATAATAGCATTGACAACATCTCGTTCAAGAATGTGTTCACGCAGAGCATCAAGATCAGCAAGAATTGTTGTGACTTCATCAAGGTATTGGGACATAGATTTTGTACCTTTCCGCGAAGTATATAGCTTATCATGAAGTTGATAAATATGATCGATGGAAACTGAATTATACCTTGTAGCTAATGCTTCCCACAATGCAGCAACAAAGATGGTGAAACCACGAGCATGCTTATGAACGGCAGGACTGGTGACGGCAAGAAGACAGGCCCGGATCTGCGTATCAATGATTGTCCAAGAGACAAAGTCTAGATTTGGAGTAACTATTCCATCTTAGAGAATATTTTTAGATGGAGTTTTCTCGGATCCATCAATCCAACCAAGAAGAAAATTTGCTTCAAGCGTGGTTTTAACATTTAGTGACCACGCAGGGTAATTTGTATTTGTAAGTTTTTCAGGAATCAAATTCTGGAGACTCCAAAGTAAAAGTTTTACTCCAGAGGGTAGGGTGGCCAAGGATCGACCGTCGGTAGCATAAGGTGGACTGGTGTATAGTAGTGGCTTGGTCGAAAAAAGAGATTAGGTTTTGGGAGATTTTTGCTCCGATACCATGATACAATTTGATAATAATTGGTCTTATTGAATATTGAAGAATACCTCCCTACATATATGGATTAGAAGAGGCAGTTCCAATCCATGTAGGAAAAAGAATATAGTAATAAAATACAATAAGGAAATAGAAAAATAAGGAAAGAAATATATTTGATATTAATCTATTCCCTAATAAAAATCATTAGTGATAAGCGGGGGTGACCGGTAACATGAGTGGTTGGCGGTGACAATGGTATCCGGTGGCGAAGAATGACCAAGATCTGAGAGAGATATCAAACTCTCAAATTAATATCTCCATAATTTGGTAGATATCGAAACACTCTATTTGAAGAATTTATGATATGTGGAGATATCAAATTTGATCTCCTTTACCTTTACCAAATACTAAAAATAGATTTTGATATCTAAAAATATCAAAACTTATATCTTGTTTGTTAACCAAATACTCCGTATACCCTAAGATCTTTAATCCTAATTGTAGTTGGTCACTCTAGTCTCTACAAAGACAAGTGTGGTTAATTATCTCAAATCTCATTAGTCCGTACACATACGTATGATTGTTGCACTGAGACAGCACTGCCTAAAAGCCCGGAACCACCAAACACCTGGAAACGTCAGTCAGTTTACTCGAAGAAAGGAAGAAAAAAAAGCCATTGCCTAATCTTTCCCTCTCCTCCGCCTGCCTTCTCTCCGCCATGGCCGACGTTTCGATTTCTCTCATTCAGCTCCTCGACGACGACGACGAAGACTTCCGGCAACACGACGTCGTCGACGAAACCAATTCCTTCCCCTGCTGGTTTCGCGATTTCGACGATTCCTTCGACGCCTTCGCCTCCGCAGATCTGTCCGATCTCCAATCCAGGCGGCGGGGAAGGGCGGAGCAGTCGTCGGACGGCGACGCCTTCGATGGGGATTGCATCGACTTCTTCGATCGCGATAACCAGGTCAATTTCGTCATGGACCTCTTCCACCAACGCGTCGAGCAATCTCAATCGCCGTTGCAGGTAATTATGGACCCTAATCTGGCGGATCCCGACCCGGGATTCGTGAATGAGGAACCCGGATCCGCTCAATTGGAGATGGATCTAGAACGAGGGTTAGGTCTTCGTGGGGAAGAAAACCCCCAAAATTGTGAGAATTCTTCATTCTTCTTGGAAAATTGCGACGATGAGCCTCACTATGTGACAGGACTGAGGGTTATTGACATGGAATCCGATTCGGATTCCGACAAAAACTCAATTTTAGGGCTGAATTTCAATGCAGAAGACATTGATGATGATGATATCTGTGGTCCCAACATGTATGAGAATGAGAGTGATGATCCAAGCTTACGCCTTTGTTGGGAATCTTTTCAATTGGAGGATCGCAGGGAGGCAGTGAATGAGGATTTCGAATGGGAAGAAATTGATGGTCGAATCGAGGAGCAGGAGATTCTGAGCTTTTTCCTTGAGAATGATGGAATCTCAGTACCTGCACAAGAGGAGAGAAATCTAATGGGGAATCTGGAATGGGAGGTTCTCTTGAATGATCATAATCTGGTCTTGAATCCCGAATTGAGAAACCAAGATTTCGACCTGGGTGATGAAGATGAGTACAATTACACTGCAGAGTATGAGACGATGTTCACCCAATTCGCAGACGCAGAAAATGCTTTAATCACCAGGCCACCTGCCTCTAAAAGTGTTGTGAAGAACCTCCCCGAAGTGATCTTGAGCAAAGAAAATGACCCAGAGAAGAACGATGCTGCCTGTGCGATCTGTAAAGATGAAATGGTCATCGGAGAAACAGTGAAGATTTTGCCTTGCTCGCATAAATATCACCAAAATTGCATCTTTCCGTGGCTTGGGATTACCAATACTTGCCCTGTTTGCCGATATGAGTTGCCAACTGATGACCCTGAATATGAAAGGAAGAGGAGGACACAATCACAGAGTTGATCACAAGTCCCATTGAAGATGATATATACTTTCTTCAGGAGCTCTTTATGGCCTTTGGTAAAAAAAGAAAAAATGCCAAACACTTTGCAAGATAAACAGCTATAACCTGCTTGCTGATGAGGCTGTAGTTTAGGGTATTGATATATGCTATGACAATTTGTATTATGTTTGGTGTTACTACTACTTTGCCATCTGCAATAAACCACATCTTATATTTTCTTTTGTGTGTGTGTGTGTGCATGTTTGTAATTTGTGAGGTGAGTTTCAGCTTTTCTAGTGGTAATCTTAGGATGTATTGGATTGAGATTAAGAAATTTGGAGAGTGTGATTGAGGTTCATTTAGACAGAATTTTTTTGGGGTCAAGTTTATTTTTTTTAAGCAAAGTATTCTGGAATAAAAAGGTCTCGTGCGACGGATGAAGTATAAAAATATGGTTCCAAAGTGGGACTTGATAAGTTTATCTCATTTGATTTGGTTTAGAATTATCCTTGGGAATCCAAGTTTGACCTCATCTTTGACAAATTTTCTTACCAAGCTTTTACACAACAATGACGAATGTTAGTGAATATATGAAAGAAGGTCGTGTCAAATTTGGGATATAATTAGCATTCTTTAGTTTTGGGAAAGGTTAGTTGTTGAGTATTTTAGGTAATACTAGGAGAACCCCATTAGTGTACTTTATGTTCTGAGCAATGTAAGGGAAACTCCATTTATGACACCATTTTTAACACTAAAGACACAAACACTTACAGATACTTATACATGAATAATTATTGCTTTTGTTTGTCTTTGGAATTAAAAAAATATTATAAGTGGAATTTCCAAACAAGTGTTTGACTCTATTGGTATACTTGTGTTTGCCCTTGGTGTGTAAAGTGATGTGCACCTTGGGATCCCATAAACTTTATTGTATCTTCCAAAGACTGAAGACTGCCAACGGAGCACAGACAGATGTACTTGTATTTACGTTTGGTGTGTAAAGTGGTGTGCAACTTGAGATATCATAAGCTTTATTGTACAATCCAAAGAATAATGATATTGTCATTTTTGTTAATGACACATTCAAAATCACTGTACACACACTTTAAATTCTGATTTCATAGATGGAAGTTGAATTTGGACAATGTTATAATCAGTCACTTTATTCAAACTGCTCGAACTGATAACTCATACTCGTATAATTCACCCAAAACAAGGCCATTTTAAACCCATTTTTTATTTCTCCATTTTGAACACATCAGTTACAAAACTATCTTCAAGTTTTTACTCGGAATATTCCCAAATAACTCATCTCTTTTTGAGTCATACTACAAAAATTATTTCAATAACCTACTTTTTTTGTAATTTGACTAAGTTTTTTGTTGTTTAATATATGGGCATGCATTTATAGAAGGTGTAAATCATCCTAAGCATGGTAAAAGTCTTGTTTACAGCTGTAATACAACAGGATAAATAGCTTCAGGCTTTAAAGCTACTGAGCATTACCTAAACAGTTTGCCAACTTTCAAAACTTGTTTCAAGAATGAAGGTGTGCCCTTCCCCTTTTGATAGTTTAGACCAAACACACCACCAGGTTGCATTTTCAATCAAAGGGTAAAAGAAACCAAAGATTAGTTCCCATTCATGGAAGGCTGGTGGGTCACATTAGCACTGCATGCTGGAGTTGACGCGCTGCTCTCGTCCTGAAAATTAGCCGGATCTGCGTATGACAGGTACCCAGGAAACCTGGCGCAGCCGGACACGTATTTGATGAGAAATAAGTAACGTCTTAAACAGAGGAGAAGGGAGAAAAAATAAGTTGTAGTTAGGGTTGTAAATGAATCGAATATTTTTTGTTCGATTCGTGATTCGTATTTGTTTAAGGTTATTCGTATGCGATTTTTTCAAATCCGAATACGAATAAATATTCGAATCCTTATCGAATACGAATATGAATCAAGGGTATTCGATTCGTGAGTTTGACAAATATATTCGTAATATAAATCTAATTGTGTGTGTGTGTGTGTGTGTGTGTGTGTGTGTGTGT
>OOIL02002123.1:472224-488855 GCA_900332095.2 Cuscuta campestris
AACAAGTATATTGATTATATGAGTATCATGTAATCATCCTCACAAGCAAATTGATTAATTGTGCCATCATGTAATTATTATTGAATATTTATCATCATGAATCATCAAATTGACCATATGATATAATGTGCCATATCATGAATATTATTATACATTTGTGGACGTATATATATGTATATGTATACGTCTGTGAATCATTCTACAATTCTAGCGTGGTACCACTCAGCGGTTTCGCTGAGCGTGTAGTTTGTATTTTTCGTTGACTACACGTAGGTAACAAGAAGACAATGATGGAACCATTCCCGGAGGGCATTGAGTCAGAGGAGATGCAAGGATAGCAGGCAAATGTCTGATCAACATATTTTAAAATATGTCATGATTTGATTATTATTGTACTTCCGCATTACTCTGAAAATATTTTTAAATGGGTCGCGATCCAGAGTCTGTAAATTTAATATTTATAATAAATTGTCATTTTCAAATGTCAAGCGAAATTTTTATTTATCCCTCGTTTCACCTTAATTCGTGTAATTCCGGGTTATACGGATTGGGGTGTTACAAACTTATACCCTCTATCTCCTTCTGTCCCATCCAATATTTACATGACTCAAGATTAAGAAATGGAGAAAATATGTGATAATAATAATATAGTTAGAAGGAAAAACGTTATATATGATCAACACATTTTTTCAACGAAAGAAAACTAAAAAATGGGATAACAAAAACGAAAAAAATGAAAAATTAGCGAGACAGATAAAGTATAACAATAATGTATATAGCTCCCAAACATGAACTAATACTATCAACTCCAAATTAATGATTTTTTATAAGGAACAAATTTTGTGAGAGGAGGGTCAATATCAAGTTTAAACATGGAGATATGTATATTTTTTAAGAAAAACATATACTCTTTGTTTCATATATAAAAAATCTTACTTTAATTTTAAACATTTTTTTAGTATAAAACGAATCCAATTGAAAAACTATTACTCCACATTGCTCATTATGTTCAACAATTATATTCGAAGTAAACACTTGTTGTACAACTTAGAGAAATATGGTCTTGTCGTAGAATAATATGAGAAGATACCGTTATTTGCTAAGTTAAACGTGAAAAGTAAAACAAAGATCCGACCATATATATAGGCATGAAAGCACGTTGGTGTGGCAAGTAATTAAGTCATGGGGTGGGTAGGGGGCATAGGTTTGAGATAGGAACAATATATTTTACGAACGAAGCAGCGTAGGAACTCCAAACGTAGTGTTGTACAAATTAGAGATATATTCAAGTCATACAGAGATATGAGAAAAGATCGTTATTTGCTAAGTTAAGCATAAGAAGTAGAACCATGATTTGGCCGTATTATCATGGTAACACGACAATTCGATCTATTCATAAAGATGCAAATTATTAATTACATATACTCATAATAATAAGGCGATCAAACTTTGGATACACCTTAGTTTTTAATTTCTTATATATTTTTGTTACACCTTTTAGTTTATATCGAAAACTTAATTTTGAGAATCCATCCAAATTTTGAATACACTATAGTTTATATAGGATGATTAAACTATATGTATGAAAAATCACCCTAATTTTGGCCATTGCCTTGCTCTTTAAAGGAGGGTCCTCAAAACCAATCCCGTTATTAATTAATTATTAAATTAATATGAGATGGGGCTAAATGAGCACATTCATAATCTTTTGTATATGGATGCCCATCACCATTTTCATCAACCTTCCTCAGTAATTCAGACTTTGCATGAATGATCTCGTCACAATTGGGATTAGCTTCAGGAGCTAATTGGTTTGCTTTAGGTGCCATTACTTTTGCTCCTGAAATTTATTTAAAATAGAGATACAAAAGATCATTTGATACTCTGCACTAATACACTCTAGCTAATTCCAAAAGTGTTGTTTAAAGAAAATTTAATTTATATGGCAAAATAATCTCGATCACTTTTGACTTACTTATATTGTGACTAATGTGTGCAATCAAGTTGAATGAATGATTATCTTTTGTAAGCTTAAATAAAAGGAGTGATTTTCAATGAGTTGTTTGTTTGCAGTAGTCCGCAATAATTCAAGAAAACTAGAGTGATTTTGAGATCTAACTCACAAAAGCAATGTTATTGTTAATTGAAGAAAATTAAATTAAAATGCATACAATACAATTCAAAAAATGCATAGTATAAATCACTAATTACCTGTTGTTATCAATAGCTCAGAATATAAAAAGATAACTATAATTCCAACGATAACTTCTCTTTTTATAGCCATAGGTTGCATCACTTCTCTTTTTGTCAAATCGCCTTTCTAGCTACAACAACAACAACAAATAGAAAAGATAAATACATCTTCTTTGTCAATCAATATTCAAATTAACAAGCTTATACCCTCTCCTTTTGTCCCATCCAATTTTCACATGACTCAAGATTAAGAAATGGAGAAAATATGTGATAATAGTAATATAATTAGAAGGAAAAAAGTAGTATATGATCAACATATTTTTTTCAACGGAAGAAAACTAAAAAAAATGAGATAACAAAAACGAAAACAAATGAAAAATTAGCGAGAGGGAATAAGTAAAACAATAATGTATATAGCTCCCAAACATGAAATAATATCAACTCCAAATTAATGAAATTTTAATTTATAAGGAATAATTTTTGTGAGAGGAGGCACAATATCAAGTTGATGGAGACATATACTTTTCCTTTAGAAAAACATATACTCTTTGTTTCATATATAAAAAATCTTACTTTTAAACATTTTTTTAGTAAAAAACGAATCCAATTGAAAAACTATTACCCCGCATTGCTCATTATGTTCAACAATTCGGAGTAAACACTTTTTGTACAGCTTAGATAAATATAGTCTTGTCGTAGAAAAATATGAGAAGATACCGTTATTTGCTAAGTTAAATGTGAAAAGTAAAACAACGATCCGACCATATATATAGGCATGAAAGTACGTCGGTGTGGCAAGTAATTAAGTCATGGGGTGGGTAGGGGGCATGGGTATAGGGAGTCAGTTAAGGAGATAGGAACAATACATTTTACGAACGAAGCAGCGTAGGTACCCCAAACGTAGTGTTGTACACAACTCTTGTTGTAAGATTAAGCCCCTCACACACGCACAACAATGTACCCAATATATTTACATCATATCCAATAGGCTAAATATTATGTAACTCATAAATTTATACTCCGTACATAGTAATTTTATAACGTACAAGTTCTGAACATGTGCGGATTTTTTTTTCATTTTTTAGAAGCGTACAACTAAATTCAGACGGATGCCGCAAATTACTTTCTCTGGATTTTCACTTTAAAAAATTAATGTTTTATATTATATCATTCTTGTTAATGATTTGATTATTTATTTCAATATTCACAACAATTTAAAAAAGACATTGTGTTTTATATTGTGTATGAATATATTTTATAATGGGCATGTTCCTCGGATATGTGCGTATGTCAAATTCATATAGTTGTGTAAACGTAATGAACATTATAAATTTTCCAATTGTGCACCAATTGTGCATATGTATATATATATTATAAAATGCATTTTTCAATAAATGCTGCTCTGTAAATAAACAAATACCCAGCGAATTTGAGATGGGGATTATTATACTTTTCAGAAAGTGAAATTTGCACTAAATAGGACTAAAACATAATGACTTTCCTAATGTAGGACTTAAACTTTTTTATTCCCTAAATAGGACTTAATAATGACCTAGTGGGAGGAATAATGTCCAGTAATGCTAGACATAGACATTTACTTGAATAATGACTACTTGTTAATGACCAAAAGTCCTACATTAAGAAATAAAAACATATGATCTTATATTGGAAAAGTCATTATGTTTTAGTCCTATTTAGATAAATTTCTCTTTCAGAAATGTGCAAAAGTACTTCGAATGTATCAGTATGAAAAATACCGTATGTCGTCTAGATATAATATATGAGACTAGTGACATAAGCATTGTAACTCATAAAAACGTTTCATATTTACTTTTTTCTCTGTTCCAAAATAAAGTTTCACCTACCTTTTAATACCTATATATTCTTCTATACAGTTCAAATTTTATTCATTTTGTTTTTCTATTTTCAATACTCACTCCACAACATAATACTACATCCGTCCTAAAAAAATTTCTCATTTTGGTTTACGAGATTTGGCTACAGTTATTTACAATTTAATTTATTTGATCGTATATGTAAAATTTAAAATAAATTTTATATATATATATATATATATATATATATATATATATATATATATATTCAAAAACTACATTAAAAGTTTCATAAAATAAAAGGTGACATGATTACGTTATTTTAGAATATGATTAAATTTTCGCTGTGGGAATTGTAATTAGGATGAAAGTTATATGACAGAAGGAAAATGACTTAGTGTTGACACCAGTGTTGCAATTTTTAGAATTTTTATGTATATTTTAAATATATAAATTATACTTTTAAATTTTATAGATATAATCAATTAAATTGAATTTAGTCAAACTTTGTAAAATAAAATGAAAGGAAATTTATTTAAACTAATAATAATGGTAATATTAATAATAATTATATTTATAATAATAGTAAAAGTGAATATGAAACATTTTTATGGGATAATAATCATATAGTATAATAATAATAATAATAATAATATTATTATTATTATTATTATTATTATTATTATTATTATTATTATTATTATTATTATTATTATTATTGCTACTACTACTACTACTCAATGAAATAAAACGGGTACTCTATCGTATTAATGGTACAGGATCCAATAATAAATAGAGAAGGGTAATCAATGAATCTTGTTGGGAAAGTAGTAGCGCTAACTACACAGTCCTACAAGTCAACTACAAACCATTTACAAATATTAACCCCTCCCTCGCATTATTTTTATGACATTTGAATTTCACATGTGTGGCTTAATTAAAGAAATTACTAAACATGTGTAGAATTAAAAGCTAAAAAGCTATATTTGGAGAACTTAAAAATGATGACGTGCCATGTCTATATTATTTTAAGAAATGACATATGAAAATATATCAATTGTACAAAAATAAATAGTACTTTTATATGCAAATGTCCTTTGCACTATCTGTGTTAGTGCATCCTGTCACTTGTCACAACATATGAGTAGTATATCAGTGTATAATAATGCGTTTACATGTTGGTAAAAAAAATTATCTTCGCATTTTGGAAATTGGATTAAAAATAACCCCCTTTAACAGTGTTGATATATTTAATCTAGCATTTCTCATAGAACTACATTTATTTGAAGATAAAATACAAAAGGAAAAATATTGAAATATTGTAAAACCACTAACAATGGTTGACCAAATCTATTTTATAATTTTGATTATGTGAAAAATAGGCTATAATGTACTCCATATGATATTAGGGGTATATTAGTAATAAAAAAATAAAAAGTGGTGTGAAACCGTCTAAAGGGGCATAGGTGTAGGTAAGATTTTAAACCAGGAGCGAGTCGAGAACGAAAACAAAATGTTCTCCTCCTAGAATAAAGAACCACGATAATTTCAAAGAGTAGCTCCCACGAGCGCTTTAAAATACAAAATCCCTAATATTGAAGTTAATTATTTTTATTATTTGAATTATAATTGAATAAATTATATATTGTATATTAACCACATAAAATAATATTTTGAAAATATTTTATAAAATAAATATATTAAAATTATTTTTATATCAACATCCAATCTTAATTTTATTTTTGATGTTGATCAAAATTTACCAATTTTGATATAAAAAAAGAAGAAAACTGGACAAATACTAAGAGACGAAGATACTAAGAGCTTGTTCTCTTCACCGATTTTGATTAGTTCTGATCAGATTGGAACACGTGTTTTTATCTGATATGTTCTACTTTGATTTCATTTATATTTAAAGTTGTTTTCAATCTAATTTCACCTGATCTGATCTAATTCTAATAAAAATAAATAATAAATAATAGGAAAAGTTAGAGAATAAACTCTAAATCATTCTCTATTGAAGAGAGACTAATTCGAATCGATAGACTAAAAATATGAATCGATTAAGTGAAGTGTTGTTTGTGGTCGACTTTTCGTGTGGAGAAGATGATGAACTAAAGATGCTGGGTGGCTGAAATTAAAGTTTTATTGTCGGAAACTAAAAAAAGAAGTTAACAATTCTTGAAAATAATTTTTTAAATGCTAGGTTTGCATCATTTTGGTGTACACCAGTATGTTACATCCAAAGATAATAATTATCTGTGGGTATACTGTAGCACACTGGTGTAGAAGTAGTGTACACCTAACATAACCCAATAATTTTGTCATGAAACTAAATTTTTGGGTTAAGGAGCAAAATAGGAGTATCACATTGATAATGTACCAAAATAGGTGTTATTTCAATATTGCGGAGTAAATTAAATTCAGTTAGTAAAGTTGACCACCTCGGTCGTTCATCGCTACCGTGTTGACAATATTCTTCTTCTCTTTGGATTCACAACCAGTGTCGCTTCTAGTTGTCACCGTGCAAGAGGCCGGCCATGAGATCATCGTCAAGTAGCTCAGTAGGAGCATCGTTGTTGGCCGGAGCAACCTCGTCGTCGACACCACCACTGGTGTCACTACCGTTGCCACCCCTAATGCCACAACCACAATCTGCTCATTGATAATGTCACTTATTTATCTATACATTGTCAAATAAGGCCACATGACAACATATATTGCCACACATAACAATATATAATGTCATAAATGACAATATATAAAGTCATACATGACAATGCATAGTAAAAAACATGGTAATGTATAATGTGGCACAACGTATATGCTAATTCATAATTTCAAAACAATGAAATGCCAAAGAAAGTAAAAAAAATAAATTCATATCAAAACTTGCATTTTATGACTGACTCTGTTAATCTTTGCTCCATTTTTCCATTCAAGCTTCTCTTCATCTGGGTCCAGGTTGGAATCAATGTAGATACTGATATCGAACTCCTTAAAGACAAATAAAAAATTAACCTTAACGATAGATCAATTGCCATTGATGGAATTATGGTCATTATTGTACATCAATGTCATGATTTGAGCTGGAATCTTAATTCCAGATCTTAGTTGAACGCCATACTTCGAGTGGGAGTTCAAAATCAATGGTGCACTTATGTTCTGCTTTGGACTTGGATCGGAGAGGAATGGGAGTGCACCTGTGATCAAGAGTGGCCTATGATAAGAAAGGAGCGATTTGGTCGAAGTATCGAAATGGTCAAACAACGAGAAAGAATATACGGGAATGGATTATGCGATGGGATGATAAACATTTGATTAATTACTCTTATTTAAAGGAGTTAAAGTCAGAGATCCTTCTTTGAGGATATCACACATATTTTGCTCCAATTTAGGGGTTTTATTTAATTTGTTTAACATGTATCTGATAAATACAAACATTAAATGAATGTATTGCGATGACAATGTGCCGATTTGTGATAAATACAGATGTTCAATGAATGTATTGTTGTAACACCCAAGTTAAAATAGAAATGAAAAGAACTCAAAATGATTAATATCACAACTCATACCAACAAGATGCATATCTTTTTCAAGAGTTCATCACTTAGAAACTCCAATGCTAAGCGTGCTAAATTTGGGGCAATTCTAGAATGGGTGATCATTTGGGAAGCTCCCTGGGTGCATACGAGTGAGAACAAAGTGAATGGGAAAGACTTGTGCTGGTTTGTGGTGCGAGTCTATAATCAAATGAGCAAACACTTTTAGCCAGAGTGGGGATCGGGGTTTTACAAATGGTATTAGAGCAACTCTACGACCGTGACATGCCAACGAGCTTAGTTCATTTAGCGGAGAAGATCTAGGAGCTTACAAATGGTGTAGCGAGGACGTTGCATTGCTAATGGGGTGAATGTAATACTTTGGGTTAACATGGGAATGGAAAGAACTCAAAAAGATTGATAGAACTACTCATACCAACAAGATGCATCTTTTTTCAAGACACACAACTTAAAAATTCCAAAGTGAAGTGTGCTGGACTTGGAGCAATTATATGATGGATGACCCTTTGAAAGTTCCCTGAGTGCACACGAGTGAGGACAAAGTGTTTGAGAAATACTTGTGTTGGTTTGTGGTGCCAATCTACAATCCTATGATAGACACTTTCAGCCGGAGTGGGGGGCAGGGTGTTACAGTTGCGATGATGATTTGCCGAGTTGTGGAAAATACAAACGTTCAGTGAATATATTGCGATGACAATTGGCCAATTTGCGAAAAATACAGATGTTCAATGAATGAATGCTTGAGGTTCGATTCTAAACTGGAGTATGTTTCACATGGTTATATACGGTGAAAATTTTGTATCATAATTAAATTTAACTCTCTAATGATGTTTATTGACTTTTTACTAATAAGTACTTTTGACTAGTTGCTCATAAGCCAAATATTCTTTCGTAGAAGTAAAATAATTTCAATGATAAATAAGTTATTTGAGAATATACATAAATAACGAGAGACAATTTTATAAATAATGTGGTGAAAACAGCTTAAAAAAAAATAAATAAATAAATAAGAATTACTTATTTTTCTGGCTTATAAATAGCTTATAAGTCAGCTTATAAGCACATAAAAACATATCATCAACTGACTTATAGGTTGAAGACTCATGCTGCATTTCGTTCGCCTAATTTGATCTGATTTTTTGATGTTTTGATCTAATTTGATCTGATCTGATTGGATCTGATCTGATATAAATTTAATTAAATTAAATTTATTATTATAATAGTTATAATAATAATAGATATATTAATAATAGAAATAATAAGAATAGTAATAATAATAATAATAATAATAATAATAATAATAATAATAACTACAACAGTAATAATACTAATAATAATAGTCATAATAATAATAATAGAATCAATAATAATAGTAATATAATAATAATCAAAACAGTAGTAGTAATAATAATAGTAGCATTAATAGTAATAATAATAATAGTAATAATTATAATAACAATAGTAATAATAATTGTATTCACAATAATAAGCATAGTAATAGTAATAGTAACAATATTAATATTAACAATAGTGATAATAATAATAGTAATAATAATAGTAATAGTAATAATAACAGTAATAATAAATGAGATGTTAATAATATGAGAAATAATAATAATAATAGTAATAGTAATAATAATAGTAAGAAATAATAACAAAACTAATAATATTTATAATCATTGTAATAGTAGCTAGTAATAATAATAGTAATAGTAATAATAACAATAGTAACAACAACAATATTATTAATATTAATGGTAATAACAATAATAGTTATAATAATAATACTCATGATAATAATAATAGTAATAATAGTAATAATAATAATAATAATAATAATAATAATAACAACAACAACAACAACAACAATAACAACAACAACAACAACAATAATAATAATAATAATAATAATAATAATAATAATATTGTTTAGATGTGATTTGATTAGACCAGATCTAATCTAGTCTGATTTGATCTGATCTTATTGAATCCTATACTCCCTCCTTCCACAAATAAACTTCTCATTTATTATTCACAGGGTCAAATTTTATTCACTTTGTTGACATATTTTCATCACTCATTTGATAAAATAATATAATCATGTCACCTCTAGTTTTGTAGATTTTTTAATATAGTTTTTTAATATGTAATTTTTATTTTTAAATTTTACACCATTTTTCATATAAAATGATTTAGAAATAACTTCAGTCAAACATCGTAACGCGTAACGGAAAATTTATTTGTGGACGGAGGGAGTATGATTTAATAAGAATAAGTAATAAGCAAAATAAATAAATTGAACGGAACATTGCCTTAGCTTTGACTAGCTTATAACCACATAGAAATATCATACCCAAAAGAGCACAAAGAGTAATTCTATCACCTAAGTTTTTAGTGTACCATTAATTGTTACTCTTGACTTACAATTTGACCTGAAAAAAATTGTACACAAAGAAAAACAACTCAAAAAAATAGTTGGAAAAAAACTCTGTAACATGAGAGGTTAAATCTATTATAGATTGATAAATGTAACATGATACGAAAGTACTGGGTAATAAAGATCTAAAATATATCTCAAATCAAAATATATCTGAAGCGAATATATTTAATATTGAAATAAATTTGAACCGAAATACACAAAAACAAAATCTTTCTGAACCAATTTATATTTAAATCATATCTAAATTGATTCAAAACCTAACCAATATGATTATAGCATCTAATTAAAAGATATCTGAATCGAATAAATCTCAACCAGAACCGATCTGGTTGCTCTGATTGTGAGATCTATCCATCATGTTTAAATGAGGATATCACACATGATATTCATTACGTCATGCAAAAATACTAATAGAATCTATTGGATATGTAAATTCATTCATCCTTTAAAAAAATCACAATAGAACCAGTATATTTTATAGGGTTGAATATGATGCAGAAAAAAAAGAGAACCAACTATAGAGCAAAGGAAAAAAGGCCCACACCTTTTCTTCAACCAATTAAGTTCCTCTCTCCATAGCCCTCACCCCTCTCTAACCACCGCCCTCTTCCACTCATCATCATATCCCACTCCTAAACAAGCACCCATTAGACATGCCCAAGTGGGAAGATATAGCTAAATAACTCATTAGCCTGTGGTTTTAGTAAAAACAAAACAGAGGCACTTCAAACAAGTGTTGAGATGGAAGGTGTAAAAGTAACCTTTCATAAAGAACTGAGGCAGTCTTTTATCAACCTCAACAGAGGATTTCCATGAGCAGCTCCTTCCATTTTCTCAAGCACGATTCCATCAATGCGGGCTTGGATTCCGTCTGAAAAAGCCATCTCACTGAGCAATTCTTTTAAGCTTTGGTCCACTCCGGCCAAACTGTTTCCCGTACTACTCAATAATTCTGGCAAAGATGGAGAAGGCCTTGACATCTCCACAACATCAACCTTGACTCACAACACCAAACAAACAAACAAAAGACATCGTGATTTTTTTTAAATAATAATCTTGGTTAAGCTAAAGTTAGTGTTTTGTAGAATATCCTAATGTTTAGTAAAATATTGGACTGATAATGTTGATACCAAGACAAGAAAGAGGCTACCAAACATTGTCTTAATATGACAAACATGTGAGAGTCTTACGGTGAGGAAATGATACTTTTTCAATTGACACGCTCAAAAGTACTACTCTATCTGGCCCTAATTAAACTTTACAGGTATTTCTTCTGTGTAGATAGAATACAAATATTTTACATAAAGGCATCACACTCAACTTGTTTGGGACATTTATTTTTATATAAAACATAAATATGTTGGAAACTATTTTTTTCAAACGAGACTTTTTTTACAAATAAATTTTAGAAGTGTCTCCTTTTCGGGGCAAATATGTTTAGAAGTGTGGCTCTTTTTTTGGGACAGAGGGAGCTATTTTTTTACGTACTCCGGAGTAATGAAGTATGAAAATACACATGACCAATTTGTGAGAGTATATATTTTGGAAACTATGGTCAAATTTTGCTACTGAAGACCGTGACAATTACATATTGAAATTTACTTAGGATTAGATATAATACATATGTTTTCAGTATTATCATTTTGCCATGAGAGTGTTTCACTAGAGGCGTGTTAATATATTGTTCAAGATAAATGTCATGGCAATAGGCTCCGTTTCATCTTGCAATGAGATTATATTGTTCATAACTAGAAATAAACTCAACAACAACCCAGTTGAATCCCACTCTACAACAGTAGAGTCTGGGGAGTGGGGAGGGTGTGTGTACGCATGCCTTGCCCCTACTCGGAAGCAGAGCGGCTGTTTCCAAGCTTAACAATGGGAAAATCCTCAAAAAATATGCTTTAAGTTATCATCAATGACATTGATTCAGGTCTCAAAGGTTTACCATTATTGGATAAACTCATGCTCCATAATAAATAGTGTATAAAAGGTTGGAGCAGATGTAGAATCGAGGAAGGACCAATATACCTGTCTTTCCTGAGGTATATTGGCTTTTTGTTTAGCAATTGCGACAGCACGAGAAATACCACCAATTGCATCAACAAGGCCGTGTTTGACTGCATCATTACCAGTCCAAACCCTCCCTTGTGCCACTGCTTCCATTTCGTCTACCTGCATGTAATAAGGACTATCTTATTGCACAAGGAATTAAGGTATTTGAATGGCATCCGTAATCTGTATGCTTCATTAAAAAAACACATACATTCATTGATCTTGAAAATGCTGCCTTATCTCGGAACTGTTTATATGTGTTCTGTGCAGATTTCTGAAATAGTTCTGCTTCATCAGGCCTATGGAAGAGAATTGGTCGTTACTCATAATGGTCATTACCCAATATGGTCCCCCAAGTGGAGTCTGGTGAGGGGCCATGTACACAAACCTTACCCCAACCTAAAAAAGGTAGGGAGGCTGTTCCAAATTAACCTGAATAATTGAATGCTCCGTATGATGTAATTACAAAGAGAAATGAGTCACATCATATCAAAGTATATAAAAATAAAAATGTTATCATCAAACAAATATAAATGAGTAGAAAAAGACATGAAGAGGGGGAGGGTGCCTGGATGAAAACAGAACAGCAACGAGGGATGGTTCACCGGGAAGATTGATGCCGAAGGGTGGCGCAGGGAGGAACGACAAAGGTTTTAAGAATGAAAAGGCGTAAACATGTAAGCCAATTTCTTTTTAAAACTGGGCCGGGTAAAAGGGGGCAGGTTGACTCGGTCATCGATTAGGCAATGAGGGATGATTAGTCGACCGACTTACCACCTAATTGACGATTGGGCAATGACTTATAACTATGGAAGCAACCATTATCGGTCTAGGAATGTCATAAAATGAGTATATTATCATCATCATCATCACAAATATCATAATTCCATATATGTTGGGATACTTATAGGTTGGTTTTGATTTGCTTTTTCAAAATGAGATTTTAAATCAGATGATACTAAAAAGCACTAGATTCAGGTGTGAATCATGGGGTAGGATGATCTCCAAAATCAGGTGACTCCCAACAATTTATTCTAGTAGATTCATGGGGAATGCAATTTCAAATATCTCAGTTTGGAAACCACAATCACCTCTCTCATTTTGAACAATATACATGTTAGATTTGATCGGCTTTGTTCACATATAACCAAATGGGTAATGAGTCAATGATCATGTTAGTTAATATGGTGTCGGTTAGTGCGTTTTACATATTTAATTACTTAAAAAAAACAGTTGGGTAGTTTCTAAAAGCAGTTATGGGTAGTTTCTAATGTTAATAGGTGTGTGGGTTTGTAATAGTTGTGTTGGTTAGTAAAAGTCGTGTTGGTTTGTTCTCTATTTATATTTAGAGAACACAAACAATCATGTAAAGTTCACAACAATAAATATTCTACTTTGCTTAGATCTGGTCCTGTCTATCAATTGGTATCGAAGCGACAATCCAATCAATCAGGACCCAGCGATCAAAGGGAGCAGGTAGGATTTGTGATCAGGGGTGTGCGATTGACAGCATGAGTGACTGGCCTGATCGTAAAACAGTGCATTAGCAACTTCCAAGACAACAGATCAAAATCTTTGACCAGATTTCTTCCTCGCCTAGAAAAAGAACATCAAGTTGCTAGTTTTTTTTCTGGGCAAAAGTATTCCAACCAAAAGACGCGGGAAAAACGAATCAGCGGGGTAGCTATAGTTTAGCGGCTTGGAACTTGGAAGAGGAAAAGCAGGGGTTTGTCTTCTGGTTAATGGTCGTTTGCAGGTGGCTTACGACCCAGGAAGGAATCAAAATCTAAGAATTTTGTGAAAATTGTCAAAGGAATTAAAGTCGTGCAATGGAAGACAACAGACAGATTGTGACTACAAGGGAGAATAGTTCACTATCGTTTAAGGTTCCATTCTAACCGCTACAAACTACACTATTTGGGCCGTGGGCTGTGAAGATCAGAGCAATTTTTAATGTTAATGGGATTTGGGAGGTGATCGAACCAAGAAAATAAATCGATCCAAATAAGAACAATATGGCAATGGCATATCTGTTTCAAGCTTTGCCGGAAGAGATCGTGTTAAAAGTTACTCAGTTTACCGAAGCGAAAGAAATTTGGGATGCTCTCAAAACTCGCTTTGTTGGTGTTGACAGGGTTGAAGCGGCACGATTACAGACACTCGAATCAGATTTTGAGACTCTAAAGATGAAAAAAATGAGTCACTTGATGATTTTGGTGGTAAAATTAGTCAACTTGCAACACAAGCAAGCAACCCTGGGTCTGCATTTGAAGACAAAAGATTGGTTCAAAGTCTTTTGGGATCTGTGCCAGAAAAGTTTATACAGATCGTTTCTGCAATTGAACAGTTTCACCATCATAAATTTCTAGGTGCCTGTTCTGAGTTCCATGATCAAATAAAATAAGACTAAACGGGAGAGAAGCATCTATTCTCAACAATTTTATGGTGTCAATGTTTTACCTTCCAAGCAGGCATTTATTAGAGATTCACCTGAATGGTCGTTGGTCAGCAGCAGTAAGCTCTGCAAACCTACCCCTTGATATTATCTCTTTATTAAAGCCAAGCTTTTCATATAATTTTCCAAGATTAAACTTCCCTTCAAAGATTACGTAAAGGATTAGACAGAGTGAAGTGAATGTTAGTCTCTGCAGCCGCATGAAGAAATGAGATTTTCAATAGTAGCAAAAAACCATTATGTAGCAATGAGAAAGGCAAATGTGTTTTGTCTGACGAAAAGGTCAATAATAATTTAGTTTCCACAGGAAAGTAACAAGATTGCAATATGCATCATACCAAGCACCAAACATCAGTGACGGATACATTCAAATCTGCAAACAGTTGTGTAAAAACTAGAAAGGAAAAAAAGAATCCTAGAGGACTCCAGACTTAAGAGTCTTATAGATTAATAAACTAATGGAAGAACCCCTTATATGCAAACTACTGCACCTCTGAATAAAGTTTCCAACAAGTTTAAGATTAGAACCCCTTATATGCACACTACTGCATGTCTGCACCCCAGATCTTGTTTGCAATGAGCTTTATAAAAGCACGAGTACACGACACAAGATCATGGAAGTTACATTACCCCAAAATGTGATTGAATCCACTAACGTTTTCTTAATTCTCTAACCCAAGGGCAAAGGGGCCTTTGGCGCCTCTTAAGCTTGGTTGAAAAGTAAACTCCCTCTGTCCCGAAATAAATTATTTATTTTCCTTATTTGGATGTCCCAAAATAAATGTCAATTTCGATTTAAGGAAAAAATGAGTGGTTCACATTATTTCTCTCTCCTCTGCATAAACCTCCACCATACAATTTCACTTTTTCTTGAATTCTGTGAAAGTCGAACGAGGAAATCTATTTTGGGACGGAAAGAGTATAGATAAGTCTTTTGTGAATACAAACATTACTTATCCACAATGGAGAAAATATACAAGTCAACCTACACAGAGTGTCGTTTGCATTTTAATTTCATAGATCACTAGTCATTTCCATGAGATAGCACCAATAATAGACTGATTCCAGAAGTGGCAGAACTGATGAGATACCTCATTTCATTAAGAAACATGATGTTGGTCATTCTACTTGAAGAGAGACGATATTTTTTTTGTTTACCCAAATATCAAGCCCAAATAATTTTGTTCCTTCATGTCAGCTAGATCAAGATAAAGATTGCAGAAAGGAGTTTTAGTAGTTAGACCGACCTGCAACAACTCCAATTGAGCCCGTCAATGTAAGGTTTTCTGCCACAATAGCCTGTGCACCCATTGCCATATAGTATCCACCACTAGCTGCCACATCAGCCATTGATGCAACCACAGGTTTAGTCTCTGCCAAAAGTCTGATTTCCCTCCACATTCTGCAATAAGAAAATGCCGAAAAAATAAAAGTACCTCTGTTCTACAAAAGAGTCATGTTTGTAATCATGATTTTAGTATTTTAAACATGACTCTTTTTTTAGATATACAAGTGCGTGGTAAATGCGTTAAATTTTCCCTTTTAGCTCCTTCAGCCACTTGCCATGGATTATTTGATACGGGCCCAAGCATAGATGGGCCGAACGATGACCATGCGGAATGCCCAAATAGTGAAGAGGGCCTGCTAAGGGGAAGCTCGGACGTGGTGCATGCAGACAACACAAACGGATCCTCGACCTCGGGGCGACCGCGACGTAACGTTGGGCCACCCCAACGTTACCGGGATTACGTGTAGTTCTTTTATCTTTTATTTATTCCTTTATTTATTGTAACTTAGATTTTTTCTAGGTGAGCGTTTATAAGCTCCTTCGAGGGTTTCTTTTCGGTTCTTTACCTCGACGCCTTTTTTGAACCGACAGGTTAGAATTAATATTAGGGTTTGAGGACTCCATATGTTACTATATAAGGGACCCCAACTCCCTTACGTAAGGATCAAAAATATAGATTATTCCTCTCCCTACTTCTCTTCTAAAAACCCTAAACCCTTTCCCTACGGCCGATCGGAAGTATCGACCTTCTTCTCCTTCGTCTTGTTTCTTCACTGCTGCACGGGCTAGATACCTTCGTGTA
>OOIL02002123.1:489069-503687 GCA_900332095.2 Cuscuta campestris
TTTCTTTTCGGTTCTTTACCTCGACGCCTTTTTTGAACCGACAGGTTAGAATTAATATTAGGGTTTGAGGACTCCATATGTTACTATATAAGGGACCCCAACTCCCTTACGTAAGGATCAAAAATATAGATTATTCCTCTCCCTACTTCTCTTCTAAAAACCCTAAACCCTTTCCCTACGGCCGATCGGAAGTATCGACCTTCTTCTCCTTCGTCTTGTTTCTTCACTGCTGCACGGGCTAGATACCTTCGTGTATCAATTGGTGCTTTCATCGACGTACTCATGACTAATTCCGGAATTTCTTCTGACTCCTTTACCCTCGCCGACATCATGGGCGCTATCGCTGAGTTGCGGACGGATCTACAGACCACTAAAACCAGGGTGGCGGAACTGGCAGTGGCAAACCGTCCAGTCACGGAACCCCATCGGCGTGCACCGGCGCAGTTTACACCCGGGTGGCGACCTCCTCCTTCACGCACGACGCCACCAACTCTTGAACCCGCGCCACGGATGCGGGTAGATGCCCCTCGTTTTTCTGGTGAAGATCCTACGGGCTGGATTTTTAAGGTACAAAAATATTTTGATTACTTCCTCACACCGGAGCCGGAGCGGTTGCAACTGGTCTCTATGCTAATCGACCATCCCGCCTCGGAATGGTTTCATTATTTCCAAGCTAACAACCCGGGTGCCACTTGGCCCGAGTTTTTGGACGCCGTGCAGCAACGTTTTGATTCAAGTTATTATGAGAATTATATTGGGCTGTTATCTAAATTATCACAGACATCGTCGGTTATGGACTACCAGTCGGCGTTTGAAACAATTTTAAATAAGGTTTCGGGGGTACCCGAGGGGACTCTCATTGCCATATTCATTGCCGGCCTCAAACAACCGGTACGACGTGAGGTTAACTTGCAGAATCCGTCCACCCTGGCCTCCGCGTTTGCCCTTGCCCAGGAACTGTCGGCATGCCATGAAGAGGCGGCGGCATCCTATTCGGCTAACAACAGGAAACCATGGCAGCCTCGGCCGAGTTCTACCACAGGGACCGGACTTTTGCCCACTCCAGTACCTACCTCACGGCCTTCCCCACTCCGAGGCCGTCCAAATGACAGATCGTCTCCTCTGCAAGTGGTTCGTTTGTCCCCGGCTGAAAAGACAGAACGTAATAAGAAAGGGCTCTGTTGGTATTGCGACGAAAAATGGGTGCCGGGACATAATTGTAAGCACCGATTTTTGGTTCTCATGGGCCCCGATGACGACGACGAGGATACCAGCGATCTCACACCACCTGGCCACACCGAGGACACGATATCCGGGGATGTTTCTAGTATCTTATCTCTGGCAGGGAGTCCTCGCTCGTTGAAGTTGGCGGGATCTATAAATGGCGTGGCTGTTCAGGTTTTGTTGGATGGGGGCAGTACCCACAATTTTTTACACCCTGCGGTGGCCGAACGTTTGGCGTTGGTTCTACACCCTACCCCGGCTTTTCGCGTCTACGTAGGTAACGGTGATTCGTTACGCTGCGCCTACTCATGTCTGCAGACACCGTTAACCTTGCAAGGCCACGTTTTTGAGGTGGATCTTTATGTGCTTGCTATTCACGGGCCCGACGTAGTACTTGGCGTTCAATGGCTCCAGACGCTCGGCAAAATCTCCCATTATTATTCGGAGATGACTATGGATTTTACTTGGCAGGGCCGTCCTATTACTCTCCGCGGTGATACCCCTACACCGCGACCCCTCTCTTATAGTCAGTTCTGCGTCCTTGCCGCGTCGCCCGAGCCGTGTGACCATTATGAGCTTGTGTCTTCCGCTGCTACTATCAACGCACAAGGGGCACCATCAGAGGATATCCCCGCCGATGTATCGCAGCCTATCCGGGAATTATTGTCTGAGTTTGTGGGGGTTTTCGGTCTGCCCAGTGGGTTACCGCCGGGCCGCTGTTGGGACCACAGGATTCATCTCGACCCGTCGTCCAAACCGGTAAATGTTCGCCCTTATCGTTATCCCTATTTTCAGAAAACTGAAATCGAACGACAGGTCCACGAGATGCTTGAGCAAGGGATAATTCAGCCGAGTACCAGCCCCTTTTCTTCTCCAGTGTTGTTGGTCCGCAAAAAAGACGGGACATACCGCTTCTGTGTCGACTACCGTGCATTGAACGCCGCCACCATCCCCGACCACTTCCCGATCCCACCACCGATGAGCTTTTTGATGAGTTGGGCAAGGCATGCATCTTCACCAAACTGGATCTGTGTTCGGGGTATCATCAAATCCGAATGCACGCAGGGGATGTGTAAAAAACGGCTTTCCGGACACACGATGGGCACTTTGAGTTCCTCGTCATGCCGTTTGGGCTCACAAACGCACCATCGACGTTCCAGGCCGCCATGTATATTTCGTCCCAATCTACGGCGGTACGTTATTGTCTTTTTTGATGATATCCTAGTGTACAGTGCATCTTTGGAGGCCCATTTAGAGCACCTGCGTTCCGTGTTGGCTACATTGAGGGATCACAGGTTCTTCGTCAAGCTAAGCAAATGTTCTTTTGGCCGGACTACGATCGATTACCTGGGGCACCTTCTTTCGGCAGGGGTGTTGAAGCCTGACCCGACAAAAATTTCGGCCATGCTCGCATGGCCCAAGCCGCGGACGGTGAAACAGTTACGAGGGTTCTTGGGCTTGACAGGTTATTACCGACGATTTGTAGCCGGATATGCTACAATTGCTGCTCCACTGACGAGGTTGCTGAAGAAAGATGGGTTCCACTGGGATGAAGCGGCTGACCTCAGTTTCGAGCATCTCAAGCAAGCTATGACCACGGCCCCCGTACTTCGTTTGCCGGATTTTACTCAGACTTTTTACGTTGAGACCGACGCGTCTGATTATGGGATTGGTGCGGTTCTCACACAAGGGGGCCACCCAATTGCTTTTTTCAGCAAAACTTTGGGACCGAGGCGACGAGCTGCATCCACTTATCATAAGGAATTATATGCAATTGTTGAAGCAGTACACAAGTGGCGTCAATATCTGTTGGGACGCGAGTTTGTAATCCGTAGTGACCAGCGGAGCTTGAAGGAACTACTCCAGCAAGTTATACAAACTCCGGATCAGCAATTCTACATTCGCAAGCTTATGGGTTACAAATGTATAAAGTCGGGGCCACAAACCGCGCCGCCGATGCATTATCTCGCAGGGAGGACGACTCGGACCCAGCCAATCTGTTCACCGTGTGTGCACAGCCCATTCCTCACCTCCTACAGACCCTAAAGACAGAGAATTCTTCACTGCCAGACCTGGTGTCCTTACATACGGCGGTTAGTGACGGGTCGGCACCAGCGCATATTTCGGTTCATGATGGGATCCTTTACTACAATCACCGTTTGTACATCAGCCCTGCGTCACCCCTCTGCCAACAACTCCTCCATGAGTTTCACGCCACACCCACGGCTGGTCACCAGGGCGTCGACCGCACATTTCGCCGTTTAGCAGCCATTTTCTTCTGGCCAGGCATGCGACGGGCGGTGCGCCAGTTTGTGGCTTCATGCACGGTGTGCCAAGCCACCAAGTACTCTACTCAAAAACCCGGGGGTCTCCTGCAACCATTGCCCATTCCCGACCAGGTCTGGGAAGCGGCGTCATTGGATTTTGTGACGGGCTTACCTCCATCCAAGGGATTTACCGCCGTGTTGGTAGTGGTCGATCGGCTGAGTAAATATGTTCATTTTGGCCCACTCCCCACCGGGTTTGATGCTCCGCGAGTGGCGCTACTCTTTGTCGATATTGTTGTGAAGCATCATGGGTTTCCCCGTTCCTTGGTCTCCGATCGCGACCCGGTTTTCATGAGCACATTTTGGAAAGAGCTGTTGCGGCTGAGTGGAACCTTCTTGAAATATTCAACGGCCTATCATCCACAAACTGATGGCCAAACCGAGGTTCTCAACCGTCACCTCGAACAATACCTACGCGCTTTTGTTTCCGAACGCCCATCAAAGTGGGCCGTGTTTTTACCATGGGCGGAGTTGGCCATCAATTGTACCTACCACGAGGCTCTTGGAGTCTCCCCATTTGAGGTTCTGTATGGCAGACCTCCACCATCTCTCTTTCCCACATTATCCGTCCGTGCCCGGGTCCCCGCAGTCGAGGAATTATTGCGTGAGCGGGCTGCCTTATTGGAGGATTTAAAACTTCATTTGAGGAAAATGCAGCAGAGGATGTGCGCCCAGGCTAATCGTCACCGGCGGGAGGTGGTATTCAACGTCGGTGACATGGTGCTCCTTCGGCTACAGCCTTATCGGCAACACTCTTTGGCACGTCCTGGGTCGTACAAGCTGGCCAAACGTTTCTATGGGCCCTTTGAAGTTTTGGAACGGGTGGGGCCGGTTGCATACCGCCTCCGCTTACCGGAGGCTTGCCGCATACACAATGTATTCCATGTCTCACTATTGCGACCCTATGTTCAGCGGGATGACAGTGCCGTGCTGCCCTCTTTGCCTCTGGAATTCATCAAGGGACGGCCATTATCTGTCCCGGTCGCAGCGTGGATAGTCGTCGGGTGCTGGTCAACGGGGAACCGCGGGACAAGTGGCTAGTGCAGTGGTCAGATGGCACACCAGCAGAGGCTACATGGGAACCAGTCCAGGAACTAATTGCTGCTTTTCCGGATTTACGCCTTGAGGACAAGGCTATGGCTAAGCGGGGGGGAGTTGATACGGGCCCAAGCATAGATGGGCCGAACGATGACCATGCGGAATGCCCAAATAGTGAAGAGGGCCTGCCAAGGGGAAGCTCGGACGTGGTGCATGCAGACAACACAAACGGATCCTCGACCTCGGGGCGACCGCGACGTAACGTTGGGCCACCCCAACGTTACCGGGATTACGTGTAGTTCTTTTATCTTTTATTTATTCCTTTATTTATTGTAACTTAGATTTTTTCTAGGTGAGCGTTTATAAGCTCCTTCGAGGGTTTCTTTTCGATTCTTTACCTCGACGCCTTTTTTGAACCGACAGGTTAGAATTAATATTAGGGTTTGAGGACTCCATATGTTACTATATAAGGGACCCCAACTCCCTTACGTAAGGATCAAAAATATAGATTATTCCTCTCCCTACTTCTCTTCTAAAAACCCTAAACCCTTTCCCTACGGCCGATCGGAAGTATCGACCTTCTTCTCCTTCGTCTTGTTTCTTCACTGCTGCATGGGCTANTTTTCGATTCTTTACCTCGACGCCTTTTTTGAACCGACAGGTTAGAATTAATATTAGGGTTTGAGGACTCCATATGTTACTATATAAGGGACCCCAACTCCCTTACGTAAGGATCAAAAATATAGATTATTCCTCTCCCTACTTCTCTTCTAAAAACCCTAAACCCTTTCCCTACGGCCGATCGGAAGTATCGACCTTCTTCTCCTTCGTCTTGTTTCTTCACTGCTGCATGGGCTAGATACCTTCGTGTATCATTATTGGGAAGTAAAATTACTAATATACTCCGTACCTTTTAATTCAATGAAAGAAAAGCACCATAGCATGAGAGAACTTACAAGTCAGATGCGAGAGCATCGCCTCCAGGGCTATCAATTCGAATGACAACAGCCTTGTACTTTTTTGATTCTGCAAGGAATTGATTCTCAATGACTAAAAAAAGAAGTGGATTACACAACAGCAGACCCTATAGAATCACAACTTTGTTAGGGCTTGGAGAGGGGTGGGGGTCAAGATGTACACAACCTTACCCCTCTTAAAAATAGAGGTTGTTTCTGTTAGATAGTTTATGCATTACTGCATTTACAGCCCAATACTTAAAAGGAAGTAAGAAACAAAATAGGTTCAATGTGCCATTTTATTTTAGCCCATTATTTATCCGAAGCTAAAAATGATCAATTATACTTGTAGATCAATTCCTGTTATACCTTAAAACCACGTTGACCACAAAAATGGAAATATACCTCTAGCACTACGAATCTTTTCAATGAACTGCTCTGCTATAATGCTTGAACTAGGCACAGTAAATGAGCTACGTACACGACTAATGCTTCCAGAGGCTCGAATTAGAGCAATCTTATCCTTATAACCTGCAAGGTCAAGACTCCATCTCTTGGCTCGAGAGTATTTCCTGTTATGAGTAGATTCAACAAAAGATTAAGACTTCAAAAGTAAGGATGTTGATGAACCAAGGAGAAGTATACAGTACAACAAGAGAACAAGCCGCCAGCACTGACTTTTTAGTAATTTAACTTATATTGCAGGGGAAATTACACTGAAAAGAGATGACAACCTTTGCAAAAGCCAGGAACTTCCCAAAATGAAAATATTTGTTCAATAATCACTTTGACCATCAAATGAAAAAAAAAATTGATGTACCCAAAGATTGGCACAGTTGATGAAAAGAGAGCAGGACTGTTGTAGAAAAAAAGACAGCATTTAGTATCAAATCCTATTCAAAAATCACAAACAAAACCTTAATGCTGATGACTCCTAAAAAAAGGAACAATATCAAAACTTGACCTATAATCCACTGTGGGAAGACTCTTATCCTTTGAAGTTCCCAAACGCTCTTTCAACATTGACATAACCTGAACATTCAGCATGTCAGAGTACACAAACAACACTGCATGAAGAATAAAATGACATAGCAGATTAGCTCACTTGACTTATCAATTGATGGAAAAATATTTTTGAAGCAGAAAACTAATAATCATTAACAATATGTTTGGTTTAGGGAATCACAGAAGAAAGGAAAATGCCAAGGAAAGTAAAAAGTCAAAGAAACTAAAAAACTTAATCTTGTTTGGTTAGTAGGGGAATTCGTAAGAAAACTGTTTTTCAATAACTTCTTTGTTTGGTTTTTGTAGAGAAACAAAAGAAGGCATTGTTCAAAGAGGGGGGGAGGGCGAGGGTGGGAGGGTGGGGGTTGAAGGAGGGGGGGAGGGGAAGGAGGAGTTTGTTGTATTCTCTTATTTTGCTCATGAAATGGAAGGAAAATCACATCCCAATTTTACTTTACATTTTACCTACAGTTTCTTTTCCACCCAAATTTATTTTCTTTTCTAACCAAACACCGAAATTATTTTTTCCTTACCATATCTATTCTTTTCCCTTTTCAATTTCTTGAACCAAACATAATGGGAGGGTCTGTTTGGATTCTAGAAAATACTATACAAAGATTATCAGAAAGAAAACAGGGAGGACAACTGGGAGGAAAGAAAATTTAGAGAAAATAAAAGATAAGATAAATGCAATCAATTTACTTTAGATATGATATTTGTTGGTACTCATGTTAATGATATATATCTAATATAGAGACTAAGAAATCTAAACATATGTAAACTAAAATTATTAATAATCACATTTCAATTTCCTTTACATTTCCAAGTGAAAACCAAACATAAGAAAATAGCCTTCCTTCGCTTTCGTTTTCCCAATCACCTCCAGCCATCCAGATTCCAGACCTTAGGTAAATGCTTCACACATCCACTAATACCCAATCTGTCCAATTTTATTTCTCCTACTTTCATACTTAGTTAATCCAAATAATATCCACTATTCTGATCGGAACACAACTAAATTATATATATTTATTTCCACTTTAATCACGAGAGGATTTGAATGGTAGGTTGGAATCGTGGAGACAAGCTTTGGAGTTGCACGGCTTGCATATAAGTCGCACTAAAATAGAGTATATGGAAAGCAAGTTTGGCAATGGAAGGAGAAATAGTAACATCGAGGTGAAAGTCGGAGAAAATACTATACTAGAAGTAAAGAGATTTAAATATCTTGGATATACCATTCAAGACAATGGAAAAATAGAGGATCGTGTTAACCACATGATTCAAGCCAGTTGGTCAAAATGGCGGAGTGCTTCGGGCTTTAGATGTGACAAAAAAGTACCCTTAAAACTAAATAGAAAATTTTACCGTATTGCAATTAGACCAACAAGGGTGAACGTGAACACCAGGTTAGTGTGGTGGAAATGAAGATGCTTCAATGGATGAACGGTCATGCACATATGGAGAGAATTAGGAATGAAGATATGAAAGCTAAAGTTGGAGTGACACGTATTGTAGAAAAGATGGAGGAAACTTGTCTTAGGTGGTTTAGACATGTGGAGAGAAGACCAGTGGAGAGAAGAGCAATAAAGCTTTGGTGAGAAGGGTTGCTCAAATGGAGAATAGAATGTGACTAAGAGGAAGAGGTAGATCTAAGAAGACTTGGCACGAAGTGGTCAAAGGGGATCTTCGCGTGAATGACCTCACAGTAGATATGATATATGATTGGGCGCAATGGCATCATTTGATCCATGTAGCCGACTCCACCTAGTGGGATAATGCTTTGTTGTATTTTCAATTTAATCTTACTATTTAACTTTTGAAAAGATTTGAGTCTTTCACTATTCGGATCCTACTTTAGAGTTGAGACAGCTTTCGGAAAGTACATCACAAGCTTCTTTTTTGTAAAAAAAAAAAAAGAAGTGCTAAAATTACACATTCCTTGCAGTATTTTGGGATGGCACCTGTAAGAGTTATGGCTCATGCCAATTCTTATCAAGGAGTTACTCCCACAACTTTGTAGCTTAATGTGCATGTAGATTAATTGCGTCTAATTTTCAATTCTTCACAGGTGATTCCTTAACACTGTATAAATTTTGATGTTCCTTAACACTTGGGAAGAAAAACCAAAAACTCATTGTACCTCATCATCATACTTTATATCTGTTATCCAGCCATCTTCTTTTAGCCTCTCCACTTGGTAGACTCCTTCATTAATAAAATTTTCAACATCTTCTAATTTTTTCCCTGCATAGAAAACCAGAGAAATGTTGAAGTATGTTATTCTGTAGCAATACTAGGTACTAGAGTCTTACTGAGAAGGGAATCAGTGCCAAAAGAAAACTACTACCTTTTGCGACGGAGACTTTATTAAGCCAATTTCCATAAATGTTTTCAAGCAATGACGTCAGCATCTCATAGTTTTCCTTTGATATATTTTTGCGTGTTAGCTGATCACCAGCACTCTTGTATTTACCAATCCTCTGAACTTCTGGCTCAATCCCAATTTTTTCAAGTACACCTGCACAATAGTTCAATCGTTTGTTGAAATAAGTCAAAATATTTGAAGAGCAAAAAATTTTTAGCACACCTTCAAATTATATGTGCTACCTCCCAGAAATGATGTTTGGACAGAAATGCCATACAAAGAAAAATAGGCACTTGGAGGGGCATAGAGCTCATCGCATGCACAGCCAATATAATACTCTTTTTCTCCACAAGCAGGTGTGAAACCCACAATAAACTTACCTGCAAATTAGCAAATACTCCGATATTATGTCTCTTTCTAATCCATATGATACTCTACTGAATATGTACTAACTCCGCCCTAATGTGTTTGTCCAGTTTGACTTTTTGTAGTCCAGCTGGACAAACTTTGATCATCAATTAAATAAAAATTGCATTACATATTAGGTCAAAAAAACTTAATTAAATATATCTTGTAAAATATTTTCAAAAACTTATGGACAAATACACTAGGACAGAGTATTTACTTTAAAAAAGTTGAGTGTTTACACCCATCTCGTGTGGGTGTAAGGTCTGTGTACACACACCCTCACCCTCCCCAGACCCTACTTCTATGGGACTTTATTGGGTTTATTGTTGTGTTTACACCAACTCCCCCTGTCTTTCCATTTTCCACTGCTACGTTCCCTCCCTCCAGTGAAGTTTTGAACTTCCTGTGGAGGCCGGGGAGTCATTGATCACAATACTCCATTAGATACAAGCAAAATAAAGATCATTTTTCCTACACACAAGTGTAAATAATTTTAAAGCATTCTTTTCATTGAAACACTATTCTTCATAGGTCATAGTAATAAGTAAACACTACTCTAAGTACTTTCATCCCCTTGAAATAATCACATTGGTAAGCAATAATATTTAACTAGCATCATGACATTGTCAGCCTGTCAGGTGTCAGGTGCTCTGCAGGAGTTCTTGACACAACTTCTTAATTAAATTTTGGACCATGCTACATTTACACCAAAAATTGTACCCCATTTGTACACGGCAGGTATACACAAACATTTTGATGGTTTACACCGACACAAATGTTGGTGCGTTAACAAAAATTTACACGGACAGAAAGTGTTGGTGCGTTAACAAAAATTAGTTTTACACCAACACAAAAATGTTGGTGCAAACCTGCAGGGTACAAAGTGGGGTACACAATGTCGGGGTACAAGTAGCTTTATCCTTAAATTTTAAAAGAAACCGCGCAACACAGCACCTGACCTGATTTTTTAAAATCCAGGATATGCCTCCTGATTTCTTCAACTTTACCCCAACCACATCTCAGTGGTTCAATGTGCAGGTAGATACCAGAAATCCGGGGATCATAAGCAGCCTTTGTGAAGTTTTCACAAATTTGAGGCAAAGATAACCGTGAAGAAAACCTACTCTGCAACTGATCGGATATCTGTGATGAGATATAAAATGGAACCATTAACAATCTAAACAAAATTTCTACTTTCTCAGATGCATAAACCACAAAACCTATTTTCCACTCCGGGTCAAATCCAAACAGGAAATTGGTGAATATCATCAACTACTATATACTCCATGTAAATCTACAATAATACTGCAATCATTACAATAAGAAGTAGTACCTCGCCGCGCAATTTAGTGGTCAAAACACTGCCGTAACGCACGCGCTGCCACGGAAGAGCAAAGAGCAATCTGAGCGCAACAACAAAGCTCTTCCACGCGCCGTACTTTTGAAACTGAAGTTCTCCACTAGGGTACGGGTCCTCGCCGGAAGAGACTCGAGCACCCTCGTCGCCGTTAATACCAGCGTTCTTCACCTCGTCTTTGGCGGAGGACGATGCATCGCCGTGTTTTGCGGTGCTGGCATAAACAGAGAAGCACCGGCGGGTGAATATAGGGAAGGGCCTTGGGAGAGGACTGTTGAGCGGAATCGCAGATACGTGGACGGCGGACAGCCATGATAGAGAGACGGCGGAGGAGCGGAGGTGAAGTGACGTAAGACAGGTGGTAGGAAGCAGCTTAGACATCCTACTCCTCACGCGCGCGCCGTATTTCGCTCCCTTCTATTTTCATGATTAATCCCTAAAAAGCTCAAAACAAAATTATGTTTCTCCCAAACCATGTTCTATGTACAAAATAATTGTAAGAAAAAATACTCCCTCGTTTGCAACAAAAGTTGCTACTTTGACTTGAAACCAAAATAAGAAAGTGTTAAATTGTAGTTGACTTCCAATTTTACCCTTGATGTGATGGATAAAAGTAAGATGTGATGGATAGATTATTAGAGAAAAAGTATGCTGTGATAGGTAAGGTATGAAAAAGTAAGGGTAAAAGTGGATTTTAATAGAAAGTGGAAATGTTTTGTTGGAAGTGAAAAAAATGAAAAAGAAAGTGTTTTTGAGAACGGAAGGAGTAGAAACTAACATAAGACCACTCTCACTCAAAAGAGAAGCTAAGTTTTTAAAAACAACATACTAACACTCTTCATTATTTTCAAGTATAAAAGGATGAAAGGAATAGTCTTTCGAGTTGGTTGTTGTTGTTGGAGTATAATTATTTATTACATAAGTATTAAATAAATAAGTAAGTAAATAAATAAGTATGAAGTAAACAAAAAACAAACAAATAAACAAATTAGTAAATAATAACTACTTTCGCATCCCGAAATGAAATTCACTTAAAATTTACGAGGTAAAATATTTTTTTAAATTATTTTATTCAAAAATTGGTACAAAAATAAAAAAAAACTTACATATAAAATAAATTTTATAATAAACATAATTTGTTAAATAGTCTAATACATCAGAATGGAAGGCAAACACTTGTCTTTTCTAATAGCAAAACAAAGTAAGCAAAAACTATTGGCTCTAGTCAAAATATTTATTTATATAATAAATACATCAATGAAAGGCAAACACTTGTCAAAATATTTTTTATATAATAATATAATTTGTTCAATAGTCATATATATATATATATATATATATATATATATATATATATATATATATATATATATATTATGAATTGTATTATATTATATTGTAGAACAATTTAAATTTTATAAATTTTAATTAGTGTTATATAAATTACATTACACAAATCATATATATATAATTAAGTTTTTAAAGATAATTGCATCTATAGCAACTATTTAAAAGCAGCTAAATATGCCAAACATTTTTTTGAACAGCTAATGCAATCTACCGATCAAAACAGCTAACTTCACCAACCAATCAAACCAGCCAATACAAACAGCTAACAACTAACTCCACCCGCCAATCTTGTAGAAATTGTTCCTTAGAGCTTAAATTCTCAACTTCTAGTTTCTTCTAGTTCTTTTTAGTTCCTTCTAGTTATTTCCTGTTTCTTTTAGTTTGTTCTAGTTCTTTCATGTCCTTCCAGTTCTCTTTAGATCCTTTCAGTTCTTTTCTGTTTCTTTCAGTTTCTTATAGTTCTTTCAGTTCCTTCTAGTTTTTTTAGTTGCTTCCAGCTACTTCTAGTTTTTTCAAGTTCCTTCGAGTTTTTCAAACTATTTTTATTTTCTATCAAACACTTTCTGCTTTCCAGTCAATTATTCTAAAAGCGATATTATTATTGTTGTTGTTGTTGTTGTTGTTGTTATTATTATTATTATTATTATTACTATTATTAATATTATTATTATTATTACAACTATTATGTTCATAACTATAGTTTATAAATTATTTCATTTTTTTCATCTCACTATTTTTATTATTCACACTCATTATTATTTTTTCTTCAATTTTTTAATATGAATAATACCATTTTTTGCATATTAATTTACATGATAAAATAGGAAAACATCAATATTTTAAACTATTCAAAAAAATTGTTGATAAAATAGTTACATAGAATGTTTTATTAATTTAACTTTATATAAGAAAAACATCAATAAAGAGAAAAAAGAAAAAATGCCGGGAAACGAATAGAGAAAAACATATCATTATACATAGAAGAAAGAAAATAAATAGGAAATGGAAAAAAATATACAAAAATGCCTGGAAACAAAAAACAAGCGGAGAAAAAAGACCTATCGCCTTTCTCTTTATTACTCAATTTTTTTCTTATTTTTATTTATTTCAAAAATCATTTTCTTTCATTTTTCTAATTTTAATAAAATATTTTGAAAGCGAAAATACTTTAGAGAAAAAGGCTAAAGTGGGGGTAAAACATAAAAAAAAAATGTAAGAAGTTCTATGTCTTTATTTTAAAAGTAGGGTTGCAATGGAAATAAAATGTCAATCAACAAAGAAAAATAGGTTTAATTACATTATGTGACATGTCCGATATTTAAAACCAAATCTTGTAATTTATAAAGTATAATTACAAATATATTATTTTATGATAAATACTGCATAAATAAAAAAAATATACAACGTAGCCACAATAACTTTTAAATATTTAACATTTCTATATTTATGCTAATTTTATATTCTAATTAATTCTTTTTTCTAGAAGTATTTTTTGTGTATACAGAATAACAATTTTTTTATCTTAAAGGCATTCATTAAGATAACGTGATGACAATAACAACAACAACAATAATAATAATAACAATAACAATAATAGTTTATAATAATAAGAATTAGAATGAGAATAACAAAAAAAATTTACAGTTTCATTTAATTTTTCCATTTTTTCTAGTTTTTATAGTTTCATTTAATTTTTCAAGGTTCTTCGAGTTTTTTCGACTTCCTTCCAGTTTTTTTCAGTTTCTTCCGGTTGCTTCTAGTTTCGTCGAGTTTCTTCTAACATTCAACTCTTTTTTTCAATCCTAAAGATCAAGCTCGTAATGTGGATTGTGTACAAATTTACATACAGTATGAACTTTTAACATTTTTGTATTTAATTAAAAAATTGTTGCATATGTCATCAAGCATTCATTCCCTATTTTCCTCCTTACGGCTTTATTGCACCTTTTTTTCTTGGAATAAAAAAATGCATTTATTGCACCAATAAATACACCTTTTAGTCTAAAAAAATTGATGACTATATATGAAAATATTCCCCAACTATCTATAAAATTTACTCCTTTTCAATAATCCTTGAAATTTTCATTAGTAAAAGTGTTCCAAATGTCTAACTAAGTACACAATAGATAAGCAACAATAGATGACTTGTTTTCTTGATTTATTAATGGAGATTCGAGAGACAACCTAATTGCGGTTTTATTTAAAAATTTCATTTTTGAATAACGTTAGCATTTTAGATAATTTTTAAAGGTGCAAATCTACATAAAAAATACTCCGTACTAAACTCCGTTTGAAACACAAAATTCAAACTATGGAATTGGAATTGGAGACAACAATCTCAATTTTGCTGTTTGGTAGCAAAAAATATGTGGATTTGGAACTGGAAGTGTCGAAAATGAATTGGAATCGGAGAATTCAGTTTCATCCAAATCAATTACATGAAATTTCAATTCTCATTCAATTCAAATTACGTCAATTCTGTGTACCAAATGGACCCTAACATTAAAAGTTACTCTTAGATATTATTTTCTAAATGACCAAGTTAATGCCATTCATAGCTTATCTACGCCACCCTCATTTTGAAA
>OOIL02002134.1:7778-33252 GCA_900332095.2 Cuscuta campestris
AAATTCATAAACCATTGTCCATTGGTTATTTGGAGAGAGAATAATTCATTTAAAATCAAGTTTCTGACCTCGAATGTTCCTTGTGTGGGCTTTGGGCTACCGTTGTGCTCTTTCATCCTCTCTTCCGCATGATACTCATCGTTTCCATTCATGGAGGAAGACACAGAAGCATTCTTCGTCCTCATTGTAGAAATTCAAGGTTTTCCGAGACCGGTGACTTTGGATGGGTAGGGTTTCGATCAAGTTTTGCAGGTGTCGAAGAGGGGGGATAGAGCACACACAGGTCGAAAACTCAATGGTCGCACGATGAAGGAAGATGTTTATGGAGGGTTTTTGTATAGTCTCTTCCGACGTCGTTTCGCCCATTCTCGGATTTTTTATTTAAATTTGAAGTTGAAACGCCGTTTACGCTTCGTTAAATGGAATAACTTATAATTTTCAAAGTAGCGCGTCGGTCATACACGCCTGGACATTTCCGTCAATTCACCTTTACAGGGTAGTCCACCAAATACGAAACATTTACCGGGCATTTTGATAAATACCCGTGAAGAGAAATACTCCGGTACTTGTTCTGTTCACATGATTGAGATTATGAATTTTGCAATTGTGTGTCGCAGGCTCGCTGGTATGATGGGTGCGAAATTTTGAACCCCTAGGATGCTTTCCACCCGAAAAAATAAATAAATTTTCTGTTAGAACTACTACCTCCGTCCTAAAAAGATTTACACATTTTGATTAAAGTTGAAATTAAGGAAGGGATAATTTTGTGTTGACTTTCCAAAAATACCCTTTGATGTGATGGGTAAAAGTAGGATGTGATATGTAGATTATTAGAAAATGAAAAAGTAAGGGGTAAAAGTGGTTTTTTAATAGAAATGAGTAAGAGATTGTGAAATACAATTTTTTTAAAAGGTGTAAATCTTTTTGAAACGTACAAATAAATTCCCCAAACAGTTACAATACATCAAATTTCATTCATAGGGTCCTTCATTTCATATCCTGTGCGTTTCTGAGAGTTGTTCCGATTCATGCTTGTTTTTCTTCAAATTTTTGATCAGGTCTTCCAGAATCAGCACCAAAACCCTTCTCTTGTAAGGACTGGCTATTAAATCAATCGGATTTTAATTCGATCTGCCCTCAGCGTGCATCTGGATTCACCACATTTTTCACATGGAACTCGCCAAATCAACCCTGAACCAGACAGTCAAGTCGCCTAAGAACATCTTCATTCTATCAGGCCAAAGCAACATGGCTGGTCGTGGTGGAGTAGACAGGAACAAACACTGGGATGGCATAGTTCCTCCTGAATGTGGTCCCGACTCATCCAAAGTCTTCCGTTTTAGTGCACAGCTACGCTGGGAACCGGCTTGTGAGCCACTGCATCGTGACATTGACACCAAGAAGATGTGTGGTGTTGGACCGGGAATGTCATTTTCCAATGCTGTGAAGGATAGTGTGGGTGCAATTGGGCTAGTTCCCTGTGCTGTGGGTGGAACTGCAATTAAGGAGTGGGCTCGCGGGGAAGATTTGTACGAGAGCATGGTTAGGAGAGCAAAAGCTGCCATTTGTGGAGATGGCTGTGACATCAAGGCATTACTGTGGTATCAAGGAGAGAGCGACACATTGTCGAAACATGATGCTGAGAGTTACAAAGCTAATATGGACACACTAATACACAACATCCGCAGCGATTTGAACATTCCATCTTTGCCAATTATTCAGGTTGGTTTCCAGTGAAAGTTATCATGTTTTTGCATAATCGCTGGTCTTTTGATTTGCTCGGTAGTAACTTACAATACATCAAATATTTTTTCTTCATTCTTAAATGAAATAGTAATAGTTTGAAATCTTATTTTCATTACCACTTCCATTAAACGACATGGACCCTGCAAACTCTTCCATCCGCCAATGTAGTTACTTTATTTTCTTTTGGGAATGAGGCACTAGCCCGCATGCTATAATCCATCAAAGGACACTTATTATGCATTCTTAATCTCCGGTATTCCATGGATTAGCTAGGTAGAACATACTCTCCCCAAAGGGAACTTCATTGTATCACTTTACGGAGTTCATGAAAAGTGAAAGAGAAATTTTGATGCCACATATTCATTTCTTTTAAAGGAGAAAGTAAAAGTGTGAAGTTTTTTGTGAGGCATCCAAATAAAGAAAAGTGTGAAATTCTTTGTGGGAGGGAGTATGTTTTAACTGTTGGTGATTATAGTGTCATTCATAGTTGTGAAAAGGGGCATCATGCAAGGCGCAGGGCTCTGCGCATTCTTCCTGGTGATGCGGGCGATGTACGTTATGCGAGTGCATACCTGCGCATCAGCACAATAAGCGATGCGATTGGATGCGATAAAATGTGCGCATCGCGAACACGGATTAAGTTTTTTATTTTAAACTTTTTTAAGGGTTGACTCAGCCCAAATTTTTGCTTCTCTACTTCGTCTCTATGTTTTTTCCTACGGATTTGTTTCTTTTGCCACTTCATCGCAAGGGCTTTTTCTCTCTGGATCAACTTTGCTTCTGCCGTGCATCAGTTATCTTTTTGCTCTCTTCAGGTTCTCTATTTGCTTGCTTCACATTTTAGGTTCTTTTATTTTTTCATTTTTATAATTGTGAGGCTTCCGGCCTTCCGCCTTTTTTTCTTGTCTCTTTAGTTTTGTTTCTTCATATTCATACGCAGCTCTCTTCATTTAGTTTTTTAAAAAAACCCTTCTACTCCTTATCCCTTACTGACTTGGACTGATTAGAGTCACAGTCTAGATCTGAATCCCTCTTTATTTATTTATGGGGCATTTAACTGTTTTTTAATTTTAATTGTTTTAAATTTTTCTTATGAGTTTGACATTTGAGAAAAAAACTGATGTAGTAAAATTTGAGAATTCACTTAATAAAGTACGAGATGTTTTCTAAACTCCAGTTATTTATCTTGCAATTTTACTTCAAAATTAAATTTAATATTTTGTTCAAGTTTGAGAATAAAATTGATGTAGTATTTGAGATTTGAGAATTAGGTTAGTAAGTTAGTCACTCCTTTCATTATATGTTTTTAGAGCATTTTTTCAGATTCTTTTTTTTTTGTGAGGTTTTCCCCTCTTTTCCTTCTTGTATTTATATTTTTTGTGCTCTTTCAAGTTTCATGTATGGAAGAATCTCTAGATTTTGGGTTTGAAGAACTTGAAGGACCAATTTCTAATGATCCCGGATGGAAGTTTGTCCGGAGGTTCACAGAAACAAATGAGAGTGACCATTTGCCTAATTTGTAATAAAACCCATGAAGTCTATACCTTGAATCTTGGTTGCTTTTTAAAATTTTCTTATGTTTTTTTACTTTTATATGTACTATTACTACTTTATAGATGCAATGCTACTTATACCTCAGCGCGTGCATTGTGTTCGTGATGTGTGCACATCAATAGCGCATGGCGCATCAAGGCACTAGAGCCCCTTTGTGCATCGGTGCGCATCGCGCCTTAAATAGCTATGGTGTCATCGAGCTATTTTGGGTAGTTGGATTTACTTAGTGACCAGACATTAAATAATAATAACTATTTAAATGAGTTAGGAGGTGTGGAGTACACGCTCGTTCAATTATATTATTATTTGGAACAAGATGTCTGACCTATTCAAATTGGCACTTGCCTATTCAAATAAGTCAGCTTGAATTGTGAGGACCTTTTCGAATAGGTCTTTACCTATTGCAATAAGTCAGGACCCGATGTGCTGACATATTCCAACAAGTCTTTTCCTATTCGAATAAGTCGCGGAAGCAATGCGTCTGATCCTTCAAAAAATGGTCTCCTATTCGAATAGCATGCATGTTATTCGAATAGGTACTGAACAGACTCAACTTTTGAGTTTAAAAGACATGTCCGATAAGTGTTTTGCCTATAAATAGTCATTCCTATGGCCTATTTCGGTACGACAAGCAAAAATAAGTCCAAGTGACTATAGTCTTCTTTTAGAAAGACCTCATACTCGTTCTTTAACATTTACGTCCTATCCGATTAAAGTATTTTGGTTTGCCCGAAATAACTTTAGTGTGAAAGTGATTCTTTCACGATTCGTAAGCGTGTCAAGTACTTCTTTTGTTGAACAAACCTTTACCGGTCCTCCAACATTAACAACAAAATAAGCATTCAAGATCAAATGTGCTCTTAAGTGCACATATATTATTTGTTGAAAAATGAAGTTTGTACCTTTACTCCGTGGAGTAGAGGACAACTCCCCCCCCCCCCCACACACACACAACATACCTTTGTGGGATATACTTTGTAGGTTGGGATTGGTTTAGTGAATACGATGAGATCTAAATATTAGTTGCTAAAGTTATAAATTTCAAACAACTAAAACCCATGATACCACTGTTTTTTTTTTGGACTTGGGTAAAGCAGCAAGCCAGCAGTAAATTTATGGTGCAATAGCAAATCCACAAAGTGAATGCAACAATACAAGTGTTAGCAGATTTATTATCCTTGGAGTGTTAACTGGTACAGAATATTCAATATTATGTATGGAGGGTGGTAGGTTAAGAGAAGATTTCCTCCATTGCTGCATTAAATATCACGTTTCCAGTTGTCAATTCTTATGGTTTCCTTATGTGATACCCTGATAATTTAACACTAAAGTGTTACTCATGAAACCACTGTTAAGTGTTACCCTGATAATTTAACATTAAAGTGATGATTTAACAACTAAAACACATGATACCACTCTCAAGTGTTACCCTGACAATTTAACATTGAAGTGATCTGCCTTCGATGAAATTTCTAATGGTATAGTTTTGTTGGGTGAAAATCATCCAGGTTGCTATCGCATCAGGGGATGAAAAATACATTGATGAAATAAGAACAGCACAAAAGAAGATTGACCTTCCAAATGTTGTGTCCGTTGATGCCTTAGGATTGCAGCTCAAGGATGATAAACTCCATTTGACCACAGAAGCCCAGGTTCAACTTGGCAAAATGTTGGCTGAAGCATACCTTACCAATTTTGCACCAAATATTTCTTCTTCTGCTGATCTTTGAGCCATGAGCATTTTAATTGGCTTAGAAATTGCTCCCCAACACAAACTCTCCCGGGGTATTTTCGTAATGCCAAGTTACACTAAGCACGCATGATAAGGCCCATGGCCCAAGAACCCAACACCGGTTTTTAGGTTTGCTCTTTGTATGGATCAAATAACGTAGATAACGGGGAATGGATTATGTGATGTAATAAACAACTACTCCCTATTAGAGATCACAAATATTTATGTTTGATTTCGAGCTCTAGGTTGTCATGACATTGTGACAAGGACTGGCGCACGGTCACCAAGTCTGAGTTACGTCCCAGAAGACATGGCTTTACAATCTTCTATCCTACTACAGCGAGGGCAAGATCTGCTTAATTTGCACTCTGTATTATAAATATACATGGGGATGCGAGCAAGTAAGATGAATATTCTTTTTGACTCCTACTCCATCCGTCTCAATTTGAGTTGCCTGTTTATTCACATGGTCAAACTTTAACTATGTTTTTTGACCAATTTTCATGACCTATTTCAAAAAATAATATGATATTATCGTCTCTTACTTTATAGAATTTTTCAAATAGTTTTGAAATATATAAATTTTATTTTTTAGTATCTTACCAATTTTCAAATTGCTTCAGTCAAATCTCTAAATACTCCCTCCGTCTCAGAGTATTTGTCCACTTTCATTTTTACACACCATCTAATGCACTTCTTTAATCCATTTTATCTTGTAATTTGTATATTAAAAAATTATAAAAATTATATATTAATAATCTATATGTTAAGACAAATCAAACAAGATCACACATAACTATATTTAGGCTTACACATTGAGAGAATTTGATGAATCAAAGTGTTTAGATGAACAGTTCCAAAAGTCAAAAGCGGACAAAAACTGGGGGACGGAGGGAGTAACAATATTCAAGTCTTTTTTGGGACATTGGAAGTACAATACTCCCTGATAGACCTGGCAAAAAATGACCCGATCTGTTTTTGATCCAAAATCCGACCTGGAAACACTGGGTTTTGAACAAAGGTTTTGATGACCGAACCCGAAATTGACCGAACCCGAAATGACCCACTAAAAATGGGTCGAACCTGACCGAACCCGAATCAGGCCTGATCGACCCGCTAGAGTAAGAATTTTTCAAAATGATACACTTTACCACTCGTTTTTAGTGTATAAATTTATATTTTAAGACAAAATTTTAATGATATTACATAATTATCTTACTTTTTTTCAAAACTAAAGCATTTTTAAATTCCTTATATTTATTTACATATCTAAAAGTTACTTTAGAGTTTACAATAAAATAATTTTATAGAATTAATACATTTTTTTATATTTTAAATTTATTTAATAGAAAATTAAATGTTAATGTGAATTTAAAAATTTAAAAAACTAAAGTCATAATCCGTTGGGTCGACTCGAACCCGATGACACTGGGTCATGAACATACAGTTCTCAACCCGAACCTGAAATGATCCGATCTCGAAATAACACGAACTTGAAGTGATCGAACCCGAACTCGACCTGACCGACCGATTTGCCAGCTCTACTCCCTGATGTTTTGCCAAAAAGATGTCACGTGTCCTACCATCCATTCAACTCACGGTTTCTTCATGCAGCTCCATAGCCGGCATTGAATTAAAATATAAATATAAATCGTGCAGAGTAAATCGCAGGACATGTAAATGCCACTTTTTTAACTCAAGTCTAGGAAGTAAAAGGTCATGACTCTATTTCAGTGGCTTTTCTTTAAATTCCCATAAAAAGGATGCTAACATTTAAAAAATGGATTGGACTAGATATACAAAAGATTACACTATTGTTATATTTAGTATTTGGGAAATAAAATCAAATACTAAAAATATTGAGTATGAGGTGATTCATGCCAAATTCTCGCCGAATAGACCTTGTTATGACGAAGTACAAAGTAACAATTACTCCCTAAGTAACAAGAGTCTTCCTTTCAACAACAAAAAAGTCTCTGATACATACGCGTTTTCAATGAGTTTTTTTGTATGCATTATAACCTATATCTTTAAAGTAATGGTGCCTTGGTTTCTCAAGGGAAGATCCCACATAGATTACAAAACACTTCCATGAATAACGTGAAGAAAAATCAATTGTCCTTCACAAATAAAAAGGAGTCCTGGTTTATTCTCAAGACCATCTTTTGGCAGTTTGTACTTCCTTCCAAGTAGACGCCATGGCATGCAATGAGAGAAATTGGTCAAGAATTGCTGAATCGTATGTACACACCTCCTCCTCCTGCAGGAATTCACATCAATTGCCATCTCCCGTCTTACTTACTGCACAGCCCCGTGCTCGAAAAGCTCGGTTAAGACATTTCTCATTTTCTCCACAGAAACAGGTTTGGTTACTATGCCATCCATACCAGCCGCCAAGCATCTTTCTTTCATGGCTCTGTCTGTGGTTCCTATGATGCCCACAATGAATGGCCTCTCTTGGCATCGCAAGAATTTTTCATGTATCTGATTAGAGAGGAACTCACATCCGCCTATGCCACCCATTCCCACATCTATGATTACTACCCTGTCTTCCTGGTTAACAACTCTCAAACATTCATCTGTGCTATAGGCTGTTGTCACATCAAACCCAAGGTGCACCAATAGTCCTTTGGTTACTGCCCTGCTCATGCTGACCAAATAAGAATCATAAAATAAACATTTATTACTGAGAGTAAGAGAGAGATGGTGGTGTCAGTAATGCATTTGAGAAAATGTGAAACATTTTAACTTGGGTAAAAGTAAGACACCAGTTCTATATTGTGATAAGAGAACTTCACTTTTGGTCCTTCAACTTAGCATTTTTACATTTGTTTTCTCAACCATAAAAGCTTTGGTACTCAGACTACGAAAACTTTTTTGGTTTCGGCCCACTACTATGGTTTCAGATGTGTGAATGTCGATTGAAGAGATAAAACGAGATGAAATGTATTGGGTTGAGAATAAGACGGATCAATTGCACCCCTGATGGGATTGGGATGAAAATTTGGGGGGAAAAAAACATTAGCCGTAACAAATTACAAGGGCCAACTAAACAAAGAATTTGCGCTCAATAAAGATAGTTATCATTGATATACCTCATATTGAGGTCTGTACGATTACCATCCTAACAGAGAACCAGTAAATGGAAACTTTTTAATAATCAGAGTACTGAGAATACCAAAAGTGGTCAATTTTAAAGACATTGACTAAATCTGGGAAAAAAGACTAGCAACGAAGAACCAAAGTGGAACTTGCCTCATGTTGAGGTTTTTAAAAACATGCCCCGTTCTCTCTTTTTCATTATGAAACTTGAAGATGTTAACTCCAAATAAAAAAAAACTTAGGAATTATCTATCTGTTAATCTCGCTAACCAAAGAAAAAGTCACTTACGCTTTAGTTCGTTTTCACTTTAGTTTTCCTATATAATAAAATGGCACATTCTTGAAGAAGACCCTAAGGCATGCTGAAATGGAGGTTAGGGTGAACAACTCACCTATTATCATCCATAAGCAAGACCTTTATTCCTGGAAAAATTGCCTGTGCATGATTAGCATGGAGTTTCTGAACAAAGGCGGGTTTCAATTCATTTGAGAGACCAGGAATTCCAAGTTTAACAACAAAAATAGCAGTAGCTCCCTTTCCAAGACCTTCACTTTCAATCCATATTTGTCCTTCCATAAGATTAACAAACCTGGCACGGCACAATTCAATGGTCATATTATATCATAGAGAGAAAAATAAGAGTATTCTTTTATCACAAAGCTTGCAAGCAAGCAAAAGTGTACCAGGCTTTTACCTCTTACAAATTGCAAGGCCAAGCCCAGAACCACCAGAGTTTTTAGTAGAAGTCAACGATTGGTTTTCAGCAAACTTGCTAAAGATCTTGGGAAGGTCCTGAGGGTTTATTCCCATTCCCGTATCTTTAACCTGCACTTTAGGCAAAACATTTGTAATAAAGATATCAACTATGGCGCCAATATTAGCATGCATTGAAACAACGTTGAATTACAGACCTGTACACGTAAATAAAAGTTTTTTTCAGTTAGCGCTGGGAAGAAGTCAGGAGCTTGAGAATCTCTTAAAAATTCTGATTTAGCAACGACAGCAGAAATCAAGATGCTGCCTTCTTTAGAGAACTTTACAGCATTGCCAACAACATTCAAAAGCACTTGCATGAGCCGTTTTTCATCACCAATGGCATACTCAGGCAAATCTAGAGACAAACTCAGAGTGAGAGACAATTTTTTCACAGACGCAATCGGCTTGATCAAATTCTGGACCTACATACAGTAATTGCCAGACATTCTCAATCATCGAAAGCTGTAAAGGAAGAAATGGAGAAAGAGGCAAACATACATGAAGTGAAAAATAAGTCCAACCTCCCAGAAAAGGGCATGAAGGTTAAAAGTGGTTATCTCAAGTTGAAGGCTACCGTCCTCTAGTCTTGAAAGGTCCAAGACATCATTGATGAGAGTTGCCAAAAGATTGCTGCTCTTGAGGATTGTTTCTACCATCAGACGTTGTTCAGGGCTCATCTTCGTTTCTTGTAACAAGGAAGAGAGTGCTATTATTGCATGCATGGGTGTTCTCATCTCATGGTTCATAACAGCCAAGAAATCATTGCGAGCACGAACAGCTGTCTCAGCTTCTCTTCTTGCCAGGTCAAGGGCAATGTTCTGCTCCACGAGAAGATCCCTTGCCCTCATTGACTCTTCTAAAATTGCAGCATGAGAGAGAGCAACAGCCACCTGAACCAATATTGACTACAAATTAGGTCAATACAAAACCAGAACGACGTACACAGAAAGCAAAAGGTCTGTATGCTTTCTTGATGTCATGTCACTGACAAGCGACAGGAAAACACTTGCACTAGGACACAGCTAACATTTATGAAATACTGGTGAGGATGGACCCAACTCAATACCGAAAGAGCTCTCTTATGATTTCCAACACTTTTTCCCTATTTGGTTTAAACAATTGACCGACCCAGCTGTACAATACTACTGAGGCGTTCATTTAAATAGTCTTTGTTAGAGTGTCATCCCACATCGGAAGTTCAAGAGCAAAATAATCGGTATTTAAGCTCTTGAGTTGAACTAACTAATCGATTGGATTCAATCTTTTAATGTTGTTCAACTCAAGTGTCTTATTATCCAATCTAGTTGTCCACACCCAATCCTAAAAATTCTATCACAACAACCCACTAGCGAATCATGACACACTCCTGGAACGTGCAATTTCATTTCATAGGGTCACATGACCATGCCTAGTCCGTATAATTTTTTCATAGGGACACACATCATGGTTACAAATTGGACCATGCACCAATACCGTGTAAAGAATAACGTTGGACCTGCTCAAGCCCAAGAGAATTCTTGAGGTGAGGAGTGTCTAATACTTATCCAGATGTTCATTAATTCACATTTAGACAATGTAAGACACACTTGAGAAACTTTCTAATATAATAAATGCAGAATTTCAAACCTGGTCAGCCACAACTTCAACAAGCTCTAGCTCATGGATGTGCCATTGTCTTGCACTATCTGAAGGAAGCATCAAAACCATCAAAGCGTAGCGTTTTGTTGATAGTTCAGGCCAGTCATTGATTTGGAAATTAGAGAGATGAAGAAGAGGAACACGAATGGCAACCACCTCGCCTGGCATGTACTTCCCCGCAGGTCGTAATCTTGCCACAGGAGAATTAGGTAATATCTTCACGGCACGGTTTGTGCTGAATACCTGACTAATTACAGGAAGGTGAATCGGTACTGTAAATCCAACAGGGTTTTGGTGGCGAAGAGTGTATGAAAGTTGCAGCTCAAGTCCAGTACGTGTAGGCATCCATAATGCACACTCTTCCAAACCCAAAGTCCTTCCCAACTCCACAAGTGTAGTCTTGAGAATAGTATGTCGATCAAGAGTGCTTCGGATTTCATGCGTAAGCATTCTAACATGTCTACCGGTCTCTTCTTGTGTACGGATAAGGCCCATCTCCCGGTCAAGTTCAGCAGCTTTGTTTTTCAAGAACAGTTCCCTAGTTTTTACACTTAATAAATCAGGAATGATGTGTACCAGCATGAGTGCAGTCGCACATGAAACTAATGCAGTCAAAAGTTTGGCAGTTGTCATGACTATGGCTACTGTTCTTGTATGCATCCCAAATGTCCATAAGTTAATAAAATGTGTCGCTCCACAAAGAATGATGAATGCACCAAACTGCAGAAGCACCCATCTATAAGGAAACACTGCAGATTTCTTAACAAAGTAGATCAGCTCAACCGGAATGGAGAAATAAGCAAGTGCAATGAAGAAATCTGATATATACTGATATTTAATCAATAACTCGTCAGCAGGCCATTGTGGGTCAATGCAATTGCAAGACTCCATCATCAAGTGAATTCTGTTGGAACACTTTCTTACAAACAGATCTACATCAAAGCTTAGAAGATAAGTTCACATGATGAAACAATGGAACTAGACAGGAATTAGCCCCAAAACACAAACCAAATAAAGAGTAGTACTCCCGCAGCCACCATTTATTACTCTTAGTTTAACATGGCACACAGTTTAAGAAATGAGAAGTGGGTGAAAGGGATTAAATTTGGAACAGAATGGAAAAATATGAACCACCTATTTTTAAATGTGCAGTTTAATTTACTTGAATGGAATAATCAGATTATGTACCTGCTATATTCATCAGTATATTTTAAAGCAATACACCTAAACTCTAAATTGATCTCAACCCAACTTAACAGTGTCTAAACACAGATGAAAATTATCAGAAATATCCGAAAGTTGAAAATTTAGAACCTATCAACTAAACTCCTCACCCAGAAAAACAAACCCTAACGATCCCAGAATAACTAATTTTTTAAGAAGTCATTAGAGCTGTGCAGCCGTAAGTTAAAATGACCATAAACATAGAAGTTTTCATTTTCACATTAGTACATGCCCAGATTAAGAAATATCATCTTGATGAATAAAACTATTAACAGCACAGCAAAATAATGAAGGAATCAAATAAGAAGATTTGAAAGCTTACCCTGATTCTCTCAGGATGCGCTAAAAGCTTTCAAATTTAGATGGGGGAAAATGCATTATGTTGAATTTATGTGGAATCTGGAGCTAGAGAACCCAGTTTACTCAGTTCAATTCAGGTCATACTCAGAACAGATCTTGCAATTTGTACACCCTTGCGGCTGAAGGGAGATCCGGAGCTGCGCTCAGAATTCTTGAGCTATTTTTTTTCTTCAACAAACCTGCAGGAAGAACCAAAACTAGATGTCTGGATTCCAGGTATGGTTGTCACTTGTCAACTGAAGATTTGGGTCGCTACCAAGTCCTAATCTATTACTCCGTATTCCTATCTGTTACGGAGTATTCTATGGTGGGAGCTGGTCACACCCCTTCCAAATCAAATGGTCATGTGTCATGTCTACTCTTTAGACCCTCTTTTTTATTTAACTTTCAATTTTTTTTAAATTTTTTTGTACTTTTTCTAATTATTTTCAATTTTTTAAGTAATATTAGTTTCTTCTAACAATGAATTTAAAAAATTATTTTAATGCATTTTCCATTTTATTCTCGCCACATGTATTATTATTATTACCATGTCCATTGAACTTCATTTTACAATTACATTTTATAAATTTTTTAATAGCGTACAATACGTTTTTATTGAGCAAGATTGTCTTGAATTATACAAATAGTGTTTTGAACTTTTAAAATTATTTTCAGTTATTATTATATATTGATTAAAAAAAGTGATAAAAAATAATGACGTAGAAAAAAGAAGTGTATGAAATCTTTTAATGACGTATGATAAGTCCGTGTTGGGTTAGTATTTTTTCTTTATTTTTAGGTATATTAAATATTATTATTGCCCGTTCAAAAAATACTATTATTGCATGATATTCAGTCTTTTAGATTAGTTTTACTTTCATTTTCATTTTACATTCCTTTAAATTTCTTTCAAAATATAGTTATTTTATTAATCACTTTTTTCAATTTTATTTTTTGTCTTTGTTTTATTTTCTCTAATCTAAGTTATTAGATATTTTATTTCGAAGCAAAAGTTAGTGGAAGGCTAAATTAGAGCACAAGTATAAAAAGAAGAGGTTGAATTTGGACCAAAGCACAAACCTAATATTAAGATAGCAGCTCAATCTCCTTCTTATTTCTCCATCTAACACAATCCGCGAGTGAAGGAAATAAATTCCATCAAAGAACTCGGCCCAAAAGGCTTAATTGAATTATGAATTAGAAAAATAAAGAATAGGGCTTGAGAGAACGAGAATGGAGCACAAGTATATTAGCGGTGAAAAACGTGAGTTATACAATAATTGTCGACTCTATTTATCAGTGTACATTCGAGAGTTTACAAGGAAAGTGATAACTATGGTAGGTTCAATCATCGCCTGGTCAAGCATCCCAGTCTTCCAGCACCATCGATGCTTGGCCAAGCATCCCAGTCATTCAGCGATCTAACACAACCAATCCCAAGAAATATGGAGGATTCTTTCCTTATGTGAAGTCGGGCTGGGCCAAAAGCCCACCAAGTCTTCCTCATGGGATGGACCGCTCGGAAGTCATCCTTCCTCTCTGTCTAGATCTCTCAAACCTCTCGTGTTAGAAATGAGTCCCAACACTATAAGGGAGTGAATAACGTTTGAAATAAAATTACAGAAATAAAATTGAGAGCGTGAAAAGTAAAGAGCCTAAAGGAAATGCACAACGAGATTTACACTGGTTCATAATAACGTGTGGCTACGCAGTCTCCCGAGAAACTCTTGTTAGTCGTTTTAGACGTTGTGCCCACGCCTTAGAGGGGGGTGAATAAGGCATTTTAAAATCTTTTCGGAGTTCAATAAAAACGGTGTTGGCAAATGCGGAAGCAATATATAAAACGCAGAAATAAAAGCGTAAATAAAATGCACACCGATTTTATACTGGTTCGGGAACTCCCTACTCCAGTACCTCGAGGCTCCTCATCAAGGATTTCCGAATCCACTAAGTTCCGGCCTCTTGAACTCCGTCAAAGCACCGCACTAGTTTGGCAAACAACCTTTGCCAATAGGATTCACTCCGAGATTTCACCACGGCTATCTCGAACTGTTTACAATGAAGATTTAACGGCTATCTTCTACCACTCCCCCAAGGATTTCAAAGGCTATCCTTGAACCTTTACCCAAGGATTCATACGGCTATCCTTGACCGTTACAACGTGAGAATTTAATGGTTATTCTCGACCGTAAGAAGGTGTGTTTGAAGAACACGAACAAAGGTTCGACACAACGGCTTGAATATAAAAATGAAGAACAAGACTTAGTCGGTGTAGAACTAAATTATACTTTCTCAAAAATACAATACAAAAACTTATGAATATGAGAGTATATAACTAGAAACACAAGCTCAAAGTGTGTGTATAGAAATCAGGAATTTAGGGCTCTTAAAATAGCCAAAATATTTAAAATAATTAATAAAAGAATGAACACACTTAGAATATAAAGAGAGGATGTTTAGAGCTTTGTTTCTTAAAGAAATATGAAGGATTAGGCTTGTATTTATAGTGGAAAAGGTTAATTACCCGTTGGGAGGTGATTAGGGTTGATTTAATTCAAAATCACAAATCAGAAATAGTAACCTAACAGTTACGGTAGGTCGGTGCCGTCCACACGGTAGCATGGTACCGTGCTTACGGCAAGTGGGTACCGTGAGTGGCGGCACCTCGGTACCGTGTAACACCAAAAAACCATTCGGCTCTAGCGGTACCTGGATAGGACGGTATGGGGGTACCGTGTAGGCGGTATACCCTACCGTTTGGGCGGTATTGGGTACCACTAGGGGTACCGTACCTGGCTCTGTTCTGATTTTTCCAAACTTCCCTTAATCCTTCGTGTTTGAGTTTAAAACCTTTTAAATATTTGAAAATGTTTATGGGATGGTTTTAAACATATTTTGTGAGTGCTTTTGAGCTTGTGAATATAGGTATATAGAATCATATTCTTACATTGGTTTCTACCTATATTCTACATTAGTTTGGTGTTTCAACTTCATTCTCGAGTACCGAATCTTAATGGATTCTTGTTGTACCTGAAACACTTAAACAAACGTCAAGCTCTTATATTGTTTGTTAACATCAAAACATGAGGCTTAGCAAACCAAGGCTAACAACTCTCTCGAGCTACACTACTTTCGTTAAGCTTACGGGTGCTTAACAAACCGTTATAACTTGAGAACTCAAGTCACACGAGCCTCAAAACACCTTGCTCGGAGATACCGCACTCCAAGACTTCAATACCGAAGGAATGTACCCTTCCTTCGTACAACCAAGGGAAACAGGCTTCCCTTCAAGTGTAAACTACACTTAACACTCAATACAAAGACTCTCTCAAAGAGTAGATAATGCATAAAATATATACGCTCAAGAACACAACAAGGACTTCACAAAATGGCTTTTGAAAGCTATGAAAATTATGTATAAATGATGCAATGAAGAAATGATGATTTGTGAAGTGTTATGTTATGAAAAGTAGACCCCAAAGAACCCTTTTTATACTCAAATATAGGCTCCAACGAGTGGGAGTTGATTGGGGATGATTGGCATGATTTGTGGGATTTAAATAAAAAAGGATCTGTTGGATAATGGTATATCATCGATGTTTAAGTCCTGAACATCACTGTTAAGGCTCAAACTTTCCAACTAGAATGTCCAACGGTCACCATAACATCGATGTTCAAATCCTGAACATCGCTGTTGTATGGGTTGACTTCTAAAGAAAGAAAGATTTAGCTTTTAATATCTTCCAACGGTTAGGGGCCAACATTGATGTTCATTAGTGAACATCGCTGTTCAGAGCTGTTCTGTCAAAGGAAGAAAATGGCCTAACATCGATGTTGGCATCCTTCCAAAACTCAGTTCTCTTAGTCTTGATCACAACATCGAGGTAGTAACACCTACATTGCTGTAACATCGATGTTCAACATCCAACATTGATGTTGGGAAACTTTCTTCCAAACCATGGTTTTCATGTGCAACCTCAACATCGATGTTGCATGTCCAATATCGTTGTTGGGCAGGTTCACCAAAACCATAGCTAGTTGGTCAACTCCAAAAGCCGATGTCAAAAATCAAACTTCTTCCATTTGAAAACCAAGTGTTGAAAACACTTATTTAATGCATTTGAATAAGAAACCAAATGAAATATCTTAAAAACCATGTCATTAAGGTAAAAATCACGGCTAGCCAAGTTTAAGTCGTTTCACATGCTTTTTGCCAAAAGACCAAAATGAAAGGTGTTTTTTAACATATTTTTGTTGGAAAACTATTTAAATGTACCCAGAATTAAAAAACAATAATAAAAGATTAAAAACCACTTGGTTGGTTTGTACGCCAAGAATCAACGCCGATAACCGAAAGCCGAACGCCGGTTTCTAAAAGCTGAACGCGGCTCTGAAAGCCGAACGCTGAACGTTGTGGTTTTGGATTTGAACGAATGCCAAGTGTTTTGGGATTATAAAAATTTATGAAAAAAGGTTTTAATGATGCATGAAAACCATTTTAATGAATATAACTTTGATAGCTAAGTTTACGAAGTCAATGCCGGTCTTAATCACATTAAGACCTTTTGTGTTTGGAGTAGGGATGACAAGGGGTCGGGTTGGGGTCGAATAGTACTATACCCGAACCCAACCCAAAACCCAATCTTTTAAGCCAAAAACCCGACCCGACTCAATCCCTACATTTTAACCTGAAACCCGAACCCGACCCAAACCCGACTTTTAACTAATAATCAATTCAACGTACCCCAATAATTTTAAATAGATTAAATCTAATTTTTTGTCTCTTTTTTTGTATCTCATTTTTTATTAAGCAATTATAAAAAGGATTATAAAAGGCAAACTTGATATAGTGGAACTTTGTTAAGAGATTATACGAAGTGCTCATTATGTCCATAGAGAGGATTTTATGTTATAAAATATTCGGGTTTGAGTCGGGTCGGGTAAAGTTATAAACCCACACCCGACCCGACCCGATGTCAAGTTCGGGTAAAAAATTTTGAGTCGGGTTCGGATTATTTTATTCTCGGTTTAGGTTCAGATATTTTAGTGGTCGGTCAGGTCGGTTAAGCTTGGCTTCAGCTTGAATTGTCATCCCTTGTTAGGAGATAGGCTTTGGTTAGTGGATCTATCCACTTTCATCCCGAAGGATTACTTAATGAAATTTTCTTTTTATGAGGATGGCTTAACTACTCATCTCGAGGCAAGACTACAGTTAAACTTAGCTATTTTCTGTGTATACTATCTAAGGATAGCGTAACATCCACTACAACAATTCGCCTGAATCATGACAGAAATTGGCAGTCGATGTATTTCGATATGTTTGGTGATGCAATCCACGACTGAAATTCTAAGTTGACCAAAAATTATCATGGATATGTAAATCTGTCGTCATGTTTGCGCGAGATGTGACTCGCACCTTGTTAGATGATGAAATAAGCGACAAAAAACAACCATCTTTATGTTGGGGACGGAAATATTTTGTCACCATGTGCAACTTTGGTAGAACGCTGCATTTTGGTATGGCGACATATAAAATCCATTGCTACTTTCAATCGCGTAATATCAAAAGTTTAAAGAACTCCATATTATAAAAATAGATCTTAACGCCAATGCACGCACAAAAAGGAGCGACGTTAGAACAGGGAGAGCGAACTAGTATTTTCGTCTTTGTTGCTGTCGCCACTGACCACCATCGCCTTCGCCGCCAACCACTGTCGCCGTCACTGCACCATGTTCTTCTCCAAATTTTTCAATTATTATTTTTTATATAATCTCAATTTCCATTATTTTTTTAGATTTTAAATTTTAAATGGAATTTTTAAATAGATTTTCTACTTATATTAGATTGCATAATTATTGATGCTTAATTTACATAAGAAATGTATTTGTGTTAGACGCGTTACACACCTCTAGAGAGGGGGGGGGGTGAAAAGAGGTGTTCATGAAATAAAGCAAATTATTTGCCAGGCAAACGAAACCCAGTTATAAATAATTAAATATAAAAGCAAAAAATTAAAGTGCGAATAGATCCTGGTTTGACCTAATGCCTACGTCCAATCCCCAAAGCAAATGTGCCCGAGATTCCACTATCTTTGTCAAACTTAACGGAGTTTGACAATCCGAATATAACTCGAGAACTTGATTTTACAAGCCTATAAACTTTCCACCGAAGTCTTGATTTCACAAGACTTTGGATTTCAATCCAAAACTTGAATTATTTCAAATTCAAGCTTTTTACAACATAAAACTTACAACCAATGTGCACAACGGAAACTACTCGTTAATCAAGAGCGGACATGCTGTAATTTACAAGCAACATATAGTGCATGACCCACTAAAACTCTCTAAACTTCAAGCGTTAAAGAAATTTCAAACAAACACTTGATAATTTGAGTAGGAGGAAGATGAAATTGAATGAATCTCTTTGAATAATCAAAGGATGTGTTAAGAAAGATGTTATTGGTGTTCTTAAATACTTAAAACCAAAGAGAGGAGTAGTTATATAAGATAGGGTTGGATGACTTCCCAAAAATTGAAAAAAATGATAGTTGGACAGTTGAAACTATCGATTTAGTCGGCTAAATAGAAATTTAGTCGACTAAATCAACCCAACATCGCTACTAAAGAACCCAATACTTATTCGACTAAAAGATAATTTAGCCGAATAGTCCAGCAGAAATTTTTTGCACTTAGTCGACTAAAAAGGAGTTTATTCAAATAAAACAACCTGAATCTTGAAGACTGACTTGGAAATAGTTTATTCGAGTAAAATCAATTAGAAAGACACAAATATTGATAAAACCATTTTGAAACTAACTCAAAACATTTAAAAAAGATTTTGGAAAGAAAAAAATGTGCCATACACTTTAACAAATAGTCTAGGGCTCAAAACTTAGAAAAATCTAGAAACCTCTCTATCAACAAGGTTTGTCTTGATGTCCATCCAACGCAGCTTGTTAAGCAAACCATCGACTTCAAGAATCCAACAATATGTTTGTCTTTATCAATATACAAGAGTCAATAGTTCCCCCTTTTTTTGATAATGACAAACCCAAAATTGTGTGATTAACTAAATTTGTGAAGTAGGCCACCTAGTAAAACTAGATGGATCTGAATGAACTTAAGAATCTGAATCACCAATAGGTTAAGGTTATAATTTAGGCCTAGCGAGGCAAGCTTCACATATCTCACACGGCTTGGGTTTAAAACGTACGCACGAGAGTTTGGGACCTGTTAGGGGTTCAACCCACCTAAAGAAGTTCTTTGAGGTTTCGTTAGTGGCTCCAGGCAGTGCTTGGGTGTCCATGACTCTAGTCTAATGTGAATGAATTTTGGCCAAGTAGTTTAAGTGTAGTAAGAATAAGTGAAATCTAAAATGAAATAAATGAACAATTAATCATGATATTCAATAATGATATTTGTTATTTCTTCAAATATTTGTGATTATATATTAATGCATGTTAGTCTATGAATTAGCTCTAGTACTAGATATTTACTCACTTAGCTTTCAATTCAGCATGTAGTATTTGTTATCTTTGACTACACGCAGATAGGGATCAAGGATTGGACGAACAACCTAGAGGACAATGAGGCGTGACATTGGTGGATGACTAAAACTTCGATTTTATTATTTAAAGTTATCCCATTTGTTTATTACTCAAATATCGAAGTATTTTGGATGTTGGTTTTAAGTCTTTTGTGAATGTTTGGATTATTAACTCTGATTAATTTATGATTTGTTTTTAAAATAAATATGAATGAATGTTTTATTTTAAATTTTTTAAAATATTGTATATTTAAATACCAAATTAGTAGCAACCCGATTCGCTAATTCCTTGGTTCAGGTTACGCGAGTTGGGGTGTTACAATACACACACACACACACACACACACATATATATATATACATACACATATATACATATATATATAGGGGCTGGTTCATGTGAGAATGCACCTTGTGGAGAGAAATGAGAATAAAATCTAGCCCTCGGATCTGATGCATCGTGCGGCTGAGATTGCATCCTGCGCTCAGATTTTGAGATAGTGCATTTTCGAAGGTTTATGGTGCATTTCGACGTGATGCATTTTCCCACCATTTTGGTGCATCTAATTTTGATGAAATCTAGATCCTTAGATCTTACAATATATATATATATATATATATATATATATATATATATATATATATATATATATATATATATATATATATATATATATATATATATATATATATACATACATACATACATACATACATACATTTATGTGTGCGTACGTGCATACATAGATGCATCATACATACATACATACATACATACATACTCATGTAACTAAAGTAGGAGTAGAACATGAAAAAAAATATTAAAATAAGAGTCCTATGTTTTTTATCTTCAAAATAAGAAAACAATACCAATAATGCTAATATATAGTACCAAAAAATATAGTGCGATGTTACTATACAGTGCCATTTTATGGATAAAAAATATAAAACTCGTATTTTGATTATAAATATTATGTTTTACTCTTATTTGGGGCGTTTTCTTATAATTATTCAATAAAGCTAACCATTATCAAATGTATTAATTTTATTTAAAAATTGTAATACAAATAAAATTAATGTTTTTTCATCAAAAATCGACAAAATAAAACATAATATAACTATGGAGTAATTTTTTAGCATCAAGTATTAGTAATAAATAAAAATCATATATATATATATATCCTTTAATATAAAATTTGAGAGTTTGATTTGTGAGAATGTGACATGTGGCAACTTAAGGCCCCTCATTTGATTACACGTCAGAGGCTGACAGGTGTCAACTTAAGAGATGAAATCGCAAGCCTCTATTTCCAGTACCGATTCTTCCCCTCTCTCATCTTTACGGAAGGAAAGAAAACTCCGGGACACTACTGCATAAGGAAAACTCTACTTCTTAGCCAATTTCTACTTCACCCGGTTGCTTCGCCCAAGGAAAGCACTTCACCCCGATTTCTTCTACGCGGATTACAAGCAATTTTTTCATCCCCAATTCTTCGCCTACGCCAAAGGAAAGGACTCTACACCGAGCATTGAAGGAAAGTCTCGATATGTTCCAGATTACGAACCGCCCTAATTGCGGTCATAATTTTTCGAGGCTTCAAGAATTAGGTTTGTTTCCAAAATTTATATGTAATTCTTATTCAATTCTGGCATGTCGATTACCCCAATTCTTAGAATGTCGATTTCCCCAATTCTTAGAATGTCGTTTTCCCAAATTTTTATTTAGTTTTTAGAGTTTCCTTTATTCAATTTTGGCATGTCCATTTCATCCAATTCTTGGAGTGTCTATTTCCCCAATTTTTAGCCTAAACTCTATACTCTATTAACTTTGTTCTGTTTATGTTCTAATTCATCTGATGGTGTAATTTGCCAAGTAGTGAAAGCGGCTAGGTTGAGAAAGTTGCTATTTAAACCTAAATGTAGAGTTTGAGTTTTTTCAATGTATCCTTTTACGACACCATATGAGATTTTACCATGTTTGTTGTTGTGATTTTATCCTTTAGTGCCCCTTTTATATCTTTTTATTCTTTTCTTTTTGTAGCAGATTTTTATCCGCATTTAATATCACAGTGCATGTAATGTGAATAGTTTTTTGGCTCGAAATCCCTTTCTCACTAATTTAAAAAAAATGCATTTTAATGTACTCTTTGACTAAAAATGTGAGTGTGCAAGTAAATTAGGAGATGAGAGCGTGATTGAAACAAATAGGTTATTACTTTAAGGGTTCTTTTCCTCATTCACAACTTTAAGGCCAAGAAGATGCATCGCTACATTGGGTAAGTTATCAGATATTTTTTTATATTTCACAAAGGTACAAAGTAGGCTTTCGGTGCTCTACATGGAGGTACAAATTAAAGAAGAATGCTCACCTTCATCCACTCATACTGTTATGCAAAAAGTGTCTAACAAAACCTCCATTTTTCATATTCAAATTTGATTGTATAAATGGGGTTCTTCATAATCACAAGGTCAGTACGTTATTCTCTGTTACTCCTCTCATTTTCCTTATTCTTTCATTTGATTCATTCCAACTAATTTTCATAGATAAACTTTCATTCTTTAGTTGTTGATATTATTTGAGTATCAAAAAACTAACTTTTTTTATGAGAAAGGGGGATTAGCTGAGAGTTGCATCGAAGTAAGTGTCGTACTCTTTAGGTTTTTCCAAATGCTTAGTGGTTCAATATTCAAACCATGTTTTTAATCAAATCTATTTCACCCAAAGTATTTGTTGAGTATTGCATTCAAATTAGGGTTTCCAAAAGTATTGCATTCAATTCTTTAGTGTTCTGATTTCTCACCATTCTGCCCAAACTCTATACTCTGCATGCATGGTGACCATATGAAAACAGTTTGTTCAATATGCCCTATGGCAACTGTAATCTAGATATGCCAACTAATAATGATCGATATTCTACAAAATATTTATATTTTATGTGATTTCTTTAACAGCGGAGATTATATACTATGTAAAATATAATTGGTACTAATTTACGAAGTTGCTGGGTTCGAAGTTGCTGGATTACTTTATGAGCATTCAAGAAGTCTAGTATATTTTTCCCTGACATTACTGGAATCCTCAGCTGGTAGTTGTGTCATTGTTGTGCAGAGAGTTAAGGTGTATGAAATTAAATCCACCCAATTTGTTTTCCTAATTTCCCATAGCCATTTAATTTAGTTTCTCTTAGTGTTCCTTAATAAGTAGATTAAATACACTCTGTCTTACTTTAATTTCCTATTCTCTTAAAAATATAAAAAATATACACATAGATCTGTAAGGATTTTTATACTTAGTTTAAGGAGAACTCTTTAAGATATAAAGCCATCTATACAGATGTTATGCTTATGACATTATTGAACTACCAATTGAATGTACAAATGTAATTACTGTTGAGCAGGGGGACTCTCAAACCAAGATAGTAGATGGTTCTGGAATTAAGAGATGTCCTTCAAAAAGGCGATGAAGGCTTTGGCCAATTCCCAGACACTTTGTCCAATTCTCTTTTAAAGGTGATAGAGGCTTTGGCTTTCTTCATTTCCAGACAGTCTTTTAGCATTATATAACATTTTTAAATGTAAGAAAAGCTAATATAACTCAGTATTAGTTAGTGCTTCAATACAGACTTGCAATGAACTAAAAGAAATAAGGGAAAGAAGTACATAATGGGATCATTATGTTCCAATATGTTGTCATAAACAGAAAACTAGAGATGTTATGAGGCGTTCTAATAATAACTCTAGAAATGAATCATTCAGGGGGGAACAATTGAACCAAAGGTGATTTGCACCAGATTCTTCATGTTTAACTCAGAACATCGAGAGAGGAAATTGTATGAGCTACCTTGATTTTCTCAAAATTATGGTTGTATTGTAAAGTTTTTACATTGGCCAAGAACATATGATGTTGCATTCATCTACGTTGTTCTCTTGCGTAGATAGTGACAGACAAGTTTTTTGTGATTGGATAACCAAAGTCAGAGATAGAAAGCTTGGTCAGGTGATTGATGGAACTGTTAACATTGAAGTTTTGTTAGAATTCTTGATTCTTGACGCAAGTTATCCCCTCAAGAGTATAATAGACTTCACTTATCCGAACATGAAGAATATGAAAAATTAATCTTTTTTATGATAGACACTACTACACCAACTCTCAAAGTTTTTAAACGGTATATGAATTTTTCATATCTCTTATTTTCTTGATGAAAAGGAGTACTTGAATTTGATTATTCATAAGAAATAGCTGCATATGTAGTTGTTGATAACGACTGGATAATAATTGAGTATTAAAAATCGTGTTAGAAATACATTTTCTTTAATCTTAAAAATATTACATTGAAAAATATTTTTTGAACCGAGGAAGATTGTGTACGATCCCGTGCGTGGCACGGGTCAGAGTACTAGTATCCTTTATATATATTATTTGAGACTCGGGCTCACAGAATGTCGACATGTGGCGGGTCTACTTGGCAAGTTTTTTATGAGTCATCCGTCACCTTTGAAGAGTTTAATGACTTGACACTTTTATATTAAAATATAGAAAGATCCCATTCTAATTAATATGCCTAATATATACGGAATACCTTATACGGCGATTAGAATATAATTACGAAGTAGAAAAATAAGAAGATAATTAGGATGAGTAATTTTTAAATTTTTTCTAATGTATTTTGATTAATTATAATGAGTAGAATGTAAAAAAACATCATAGTTTTTTCTACTGATAATATATGTTTAATTTATTTTTATGTATATTAATATTTCCATTGAATAATAATAATAATAATACATTTAAGTTAGAACAAATTGAAAAGGTTAAAAAAGAGAAAGACTATTATAGACGTAAAGTATAAAAAAGTATCAAAATTACTTATTTTGACTTCTACCTCAATACTTCTCCCTTTTAACTATTATTGTCATTTGAGTTTACTTTCATCTTTTTTTATTGTGTATTCTAACGTCTAACATTAGATAATTTTAAAAATAATTAAAATTTTGATTCTAGACATTTTTTAACTGAAAAAATTATAATATCCAAAGTGGACACTTAATCATATTGTTTAATAGAGAGAGAATCGTGAGTATTTCTTTGGTGCACCTTGAATGTGTATCATTTTTGTGGGCCTTCTCACATAAAATATATTTTTTTAATTTTTTATTTATAAAAACAAATGCTTATTTTAGTAATAAAGAAATACTTATTTTGCTCATATGTACGTCTATGGTACACCTTAAGTCCACCATAGAATTTGTCGAGAATCATTAATATGTTTAAAACGAAATTCATAGATTGAAATAAGATTTTCAATGCGTTAAAACAACGATAATAATTTTAGAATTATTGAAGATATTTTTTGAAAAAAATGCATACGCAATGTTGACTACTTAAGTAAATTGTTTTTGGGGAAGCCTAATATAAATAAATAACCTTAGATATTTGAAGAAAATTATACTACACCCGTCCCATTAAATTTTTCAAATACAAAGAAAGGCGTCCCACAAAACTTTTCATATTAGAAAAAAGGCACACCCTAAAATCATATATCCTACATATCATACCTTATTACCTTATTATAAAGTAAAGGAAAAGTTTAAAAATAATATCAAAATTATATATTTTTAAAGGAGTTCAGTGTTATGTCATTTCTAGATGATAGTCTTCTTAATAGATTTCAAAATAATTTCTTGATTTAGAACTTGAACTATGACAAAGAAAAATTGTCATTTGATTTTAGAGGATATTTATCTACGATGAATGAAGATCAAAGAAAGATATCTGATGTGATAATCAAAATCTAATATCTAAAAGAGGAGGTTTCTTTTTTATATATGGTTA
>OOIL02002134.1:42772-85272 GCA_900332095.2 Cuscuta campestris
CTATTTGACCTCTTTGTCTTGTACTGAAAATTATTAGACACCGCATACATTCTGAGATGATGGCACAAGTCTTCCTTGGACTTGTAAATGCTGTCAATTTGAAGAGTGGTTGGGTGATAATGTGAAATAACGTCCACCGAATTTGAGGGGAGTCTCCTCCGTTTAGTTCGGTTGGTTCGCTTGGAATAGTTTGAGGGATCAGAATTGGCATTTGAGAATTCATTTGGCGTGAGTAACGGTGGGTATTGGCATTCGGTTAGTTCGCTTGGGTCGTTCGAGGGATTGGCTTGGGCACTCAGATGAGTAGTTGTGGCAGTAGGCAAAACCTCCATGCATAATGGCAGATATGACAAGTCGGCTTGGTGGGACTTCAACTTCAGATAGAACAAAAGTTCAGCGTCGTCCACAATGACGATAGGCGGAGGACATAAGGCAACCATGTAGGAGAACCGAATGTCATTCTGAGACCAATCCATTGAAATGTCTGCCTTGACAGTGTCCATGAGTGTTATTAGAGAGGGTTCACTACGGACATGAATAACAGTGCCGTATTTCGAAGTGAAATTTCCAAGATTGTCCCACGATCCATCAACGCGCAGCAATACCTTAATACTTGAATCCATGAGTGCAATGCCTAGAACAAAAGAAAATTTTGGGTAACATCAACGTGAATAAATAGCCGAAGCTCAACATGAATAAATACAGGTTTTGTTATTTGGGGTAACATCAACGTGAATAAATTCACAGACATAATTTATTTAAATTGAAATAAAATTAACTCGTTTGGCATTGTTGTGTCATAAGAATTAGTGGAATTGTAACCAGAAAAATCTAATCTTTACCATCTAGAAGGAGCACTGCCTAATTAAATTTGCTTAACGAGAAGCAGGATTAACAATAGCTAAACAATGGAGAATAATAACAACACAAACCCTACACACGGATATGATAGATATAAGCAAATTCAGAATGATCCTGACTGACCGGGGTGGGCTATGAGCTGTGAAAGCTTCAGCCGGGCTTCTGCGGAATTCAATTCCAAAGGTGCGATAATCCTAGGATTTGGAATGGGGAAGGTGAAGCCTATTGTGGTACAACCGGCGAAGAAGCAGCCTGCGATCCACTCGTTTGGGGGGGGGGGGAATATTGAGGACCATCGTTGGAGCGCGTTATAATCGGCGATGGGATGTAACGGAAGGTGATTAACTCCCTCCTGAAATTGCGCAAGTGAAGGGGAAATGCGAGAAAGTGGAACCCATCAACAACCGCATGTGGAAGATAAAGAACGCAGGGTTAATTTAGGAATATTAGATATATGAAAACCGATGGAGGTGCTAGAAATGTAGAAAATGGAATGGGAGTGCTATATATGTATTTTGTAATACTTAAAGGTGCTATAAGGGATGATTTCTATAATAAAGGAGATGGAAAGCTTGGTCAAGTGATTGGTGGAATTGCTGACGTTAAAATTCTGACTGGATTCTTGATTCTTGACATAAGCTATACTCCCAAGAGTATAGTACTGGAATTCACTTATCTGAAGTTATTGGAGAATATGAAAAAATATTCCTTTTTTAGGATTAGGCACCATTAGCATCCACTCTCGAAGTTGTTGAAATGATAAATGAGTTTGTCTTATTCCTCATTCTCAGTGATGAAAAAGGAGTAATTGAGTTATGATTCTTAATGGCAAGCAGATGTCAATATAGGTGTTGATGCTTATTGGATAACATTTGAATTTTTGAATGAAATCAAATGTCCAGATGTTCGGGGATCCCAAACAAATTCAAAAAATAGTTTTGAAAAAAAGTGTACTGATTATGTTATTTGGATTGTATAATGGTACAAGATTAATTGTTGAAGAGGTATGAAAAAATGTTAACCGTGCAATCGTGGTTTCGAGAAATTGAGATGGGAAAAATGTTTACATACCTCGAATAAATTTGGTACCACATGATCCAAGGCTACCCCCTAAAGTTTCAAAAAAGACAATTTCCAATAGTTTCCACGAGTGAAAAAAAATACATAATTAAAAATGTTTATTTTAGATGACAATAGAAACTCTTGCAACCATACCAAAAATGTTGCATACTCTGAAGTGTTTCAAAAAATTTGGATTTTACTAAGTCTTTGTGTTGTATATACTTTCAATTCTTCAAATATTATTTATTTTATTTTGATGTTGATGTATATATAGTATTAAAAATCATGTAAGAAATTTATTTTTTTTAATCCACAAAAAATAATACATGAAAAAAAGAATTGAAATTTTTTTTGTTCAGCCCCGTGCATGGCACGGGTCAAAATACTAGTACACATATAAAGCTGCTGAGCGACTTAATTGTGGTGACGACACGTTTCATGCCACATGCATGTTCATGTGACACGTGTCATGCCACGCGTGTTCCTTATCGCCACATATCGTGCCACGCGTGCATATTAAACTTTATTAAATATTCATTATTTTATTATAGTTTATAAACTTTTCATCTCCTGATCTTTTGACTTTCTCACTAAAATAATATATGACATTTTCATTATTGTAATATACTTTATATAAAGGTTATGTTTATAAAAATAAAATAATTATAAATTTTAATTTTAAATCTATTCACCATTTTCTTTATTTCAAAAAATAAAGTTATGGATTGAAATATTCATCATTTTCTGTTTTACTAATTTTCAATATCTAAGAAGAGTTCAAAACCCTACTTAAGCAATAAAAAAAGAAAAATAATGCATCTACATTAAAATGAAAAAAAACAAATAATACATCTATATTAAAATTAAAAATACACTTCTATTAAAAATGATGTATCTTATAACTATAAAAAATAATATCACATATTATATATTTATAAAATTAAATAACTAAAATAAATAAACTTTATTAGTAGAATGTCAAAAAATTAGAATGTATGCGAGCCCGCGTGAAGCACGAGGTTAACTCTAGTATATAAATAAACAAAATACTCTCTTCGTCCCGGAGTATTTGTCCAGTTTTGACTTTTGGAACTGTTCATTTAAGCACTTTGACTCATTAAATTCTCTCAATGTGTATGCCTAAATATAGTCATGTGTGATTTTGTTTGATTTGTCTTAACATATACGGAGTAGATTATTAATATATAATTTCTATAACTTTTTAATATACAAATTACAAGATAAAATGGATTAAAGAAATGTATTGGATGATGTGTAAAAATGAAAGTGGACAAATACTTGGGACGGAGGTAGTACTAATTTTTTAAATACTCCTTAGTTAACATTAAAGTTCATTTTTGTACCGGAGTAGTTGAGTACTGAATTCACAAACTTCACAAACTCATTATGTATGGTTTAAATTTTCATTTTAAAATTATTTTAGACTATTTAATTTTTTTTATTAAAGATCACAAATGATAAGTTTGTAAAGTTTGAGTACGTGAATAAGAGCATTTTCCTAGAACCAGGCAACTTTTTCAATTCCCTTGGGAGACTACGAGCAACTTTATCAATTCGCCTGGGAGACTGGTAGGGAGGAACCATGATGAGAGCGCCGACCCCAAACAATCTGTCGAACCACCCGACTCCGGAAATTGAGTCTTCTTCCCAACAACCGCCTCCGCCGCCGCAGTCTCTACCTTCACAGCAGCTGAGCTCTTCTTCTTTAGCCTTCAGGGCTCATCCACTTCATCCAGCCCGACCCGCTATAGTCGATCTCTTTAACCTCTACTTAGGAGTGGTACCCACTCGAATCCACTCAATTTTTTTAGTATCTGTCAATTATCGTTTTCCGCCTGTCTTATTGCGTAGTATTTTTTTACCGTTCATACCAAGTTCAGTCTCATACCCTTGTTTTTCAAACTCAATTTCATGTCTCCGTGGAAGAATGTGCGGCAAAAGCTGGATGAACCAGTTCGTGAACCTCCGTATGTTTACTCTTTCCATCTCGATTTTGCTGCTTTTGAGCTACAGAAAAAAAAATAATATGGGGTGTATGTGGGTTGAGTTGGTCTTGTTTAGTATGATAGCTGTCACCTGCCTTTCCATACTCAAAGATTTGCCCACCATTTATGATTAGAGTGAATTCCTAAAATGGTTCTTTCTAATAAGATATTAGAAAGGACTATTTAGGGAATATATCTCAGTTACAAAGGACCACTTTGGTAAATATTGCTTATTGATAACTAATTTGGGAAAACACCTTATTAAAAAGGATTGTTTTGAGAATTTACTCTAATTATTATTTCATAATATATAATTCCTGCATTGTGCACTGGGCACCACATTCTGATAAAATACTTTGCCTTCATTACTTTTATAAACAAACTTTTTTGTATACAAACTTACTAAGAATCCTAGTCTGCACTTCATTGCTTTATATCTTGATCTTGCACTAAACATCTCATCCTAGTTATTCTACTACATTATAGGCTAAAGATAGGATCCACTTGTTCTGAGTCAGTAAAGTTTACTACCTGATTATAAAAAGCAGGAAATTGAGTGTTTAGTTATAAATGAATGTATTTTAGTAGTATATTTTTCACAAAAAAGGGGGAAAAATACTTTTCTTTGAATTGTTAATACTGCACAGGGCACACATTATTCATTTTAGTGCAAATGATTGTTTTTTAAGAAATTATTGTTGACCTTGTTTGGAAAATTATTTGAAAAGAAATACGCATCAAGAAATTTAAAAGATATTTGAGCTTATAGTAGATACGGAGTATATACTAATTTATTTATTTATTTTAGTTTCAAATTGCCAAATAATTTGAACTAAAACAAAAATTATTTCCAGGAACAAGGCACAAAAACGAGTTACTGCTCTAAACAGGGAATTTCCTCCCCAAAATGAACAGTTCCTCATAGATTTTGAGCACCTGCAGAGTCAATTTACTGTAAGCCTTGAGATTAAGAATATTTTAGATCTTTTATAGTTGCTTCCTTTCTTTTTGCCGGGAATAACACTATTATGCTTACTTTTTTTTGCTGGGAATACTATTATGCGCTGCATCTTTATTTGTCTGATGGTTTGGCAGGAACAAGAACAATTGCATGCTGTGACAGAAGCTGTTCTTATTTCTTTGGTTATTCAGTGTAGCAGCCATGCTCCCCGAGCAGAATTTCTTCTCTTTGCGATAAATGGTCTGTGTAGCATAGGTTACATCAATTGGGACACGTTCTTACCATCCCTTCTTTCTTCAGTTTCATCAGCAGGCGTGTATGTTGGTAAGGGAAATCAACTTGGAAATGCTGGATCATCTGCTGCCTTTTCACAATCTGGGATGCTGTCCAATTCCAATTCAGTAACTAATATCTCCAATTTTCAAGCATCAACTCCCGCATCACCTTTACCCAAAATCCACGGTATTGGATCTCCTGTACATTCTGCTCCTGAACCATCATCTTGTGTCACATTGTCCCCCCTGAAGTCATCTGATGTTAGTGGCGCAGGACAACAGTCTACTGCAATAGCTACACTTTCTGTAAGGGACAATGAACTAAACAGTCTGCACTTATGGTGCTGCAAAATAATTTTAACTGGTTTGGAAACTAATTTGAAGCCTGCAACACATGCTGATATTTTACACAATTTGTTGAATTGGTTGATTCGTTGGGACCAAAAACATGATATAGTTGACTTTGACAGTTCAAAACATTGCAAACTTGATAAGGCCTACATTGAGTGCCTACACAGTTGCTTAGACGTGATATGGTTGCTCGTTGAGGATGAAAAGTGTCGGGTACCCTTTTATGAACTTCTCCGGAGTGGATTGCAATTCATTGAAAATATACCCGATGATGAGGCACTGTTTACTCTTATTTTAGAGATCCACCGGAGGAGGGATTGGATGGCCATGCACATGCAAATGCTAGATCAGCACCTTCATTGCCCAACATTTGGCACTCCTAGACTTTTACCTCAGTGCACATCAAATATGTCTGGTGAGCAGGCAACTAACATGAGATACTCGCCAATTACATACCCTAGTGTGCTAGGAGAGCCACTACATGGAGAGGTCATACTATTCTCCTATGATTTTTGGGCATTGATACTTTATATACTAAAATGTTTTCAAACACCATATCCTTTGAGAATAGTCTGCAGTTTTCCTTTTAAGACCTCTTCACTCAGCTTTGAATGAGCTATAACAGACTTTTGCTTTATGTCTCTATAAGTAATGTGCAGATCAGAATGGAAAACAAAGAGCTCATTAGATGATGACAATGTACATTAAGATCACAGTAATGGAAATTAAGATGGCTTATCAAAATACCTAGTACAACAATAGTCCATACTAAAGAAAAAACTCCAACCGTCTTTATCTTACACTGTCCCATCTCTTCAAATTGTAGATGTAAGTTGGGTTTAAAATCCCCATAGGATGACAACAGTAGATATTATAATGCTAAAATGGACTGATAAGATTTGGAGCAATCTGTTAGCGCTGCAAATTGAAGAAAGTGTTAGCCCTTCCAAATTGAGTTTAGCCCTTCAATAGGATTGCCTAAACTTGTTCGATGAGTGAATATTTTTTAATAGGACGTTTTATTTAAGAATAGGAAGGATATGTAATGTTGATGAATCTTTGTGATTAATAATCTTTTCACAGCATTACTTTCTTTATTATTTATGGACTTTGTAGATTATTGGTTTCATATTCCCTCACATGTTTATCTATAAAGTATAAGCACCATTCACTATTAGAATATTCATAATACTTGCTTCAACTTTATTTTGTTGATACTCACCAGACCACCTTTCCAAGGTTGAGTGAAAAATGAACATGGTTTTGAATTGTTATTGTATGGTCACCTTTTCATGATCAAGTGAGAAATGAATATGGTTTAAAATTGTTTTTGTACATGCTAATAAATTATTTAGTTAAGAGTCATAGTTAGAGGAAATATAATAACAATGGCAAGATCACTTATTATCACAAACAAAGAGGAGTACTGGAGTAGACTAAATCTTGAGATATAGAAAGACTGTAGGGTAGGTTGTGATATCTGACTTATTCCATGCCGGAATTCAGTGTGAATCTTCGTCATCTTCCTCCCATCCGAAATTCCTCTTTATTTGTAGAGCCCAGGCTCCATCATCTGTCCCTTTATTTTTGTCAGAACAACGGCAACAATGGCGGGTCTTTCCTCCATCTCTATCGTAGATGCAGCCGGCAATGGCAACACCACTAGCAGCGGCAGCATGAGGAAGAAGGACGAAGCCTTGACACTGTTCATTATCCGACCTCAACTGCGCCGTTCAATCTAGGTTCTACATTTTCCCTTCACGAAGAAGGAAAAAGCCTCTTTAGCTAATTTTCTATTTTATAAGTCATTAATATTTCTTAAATGTTTTTTCCAGGTTTGTGCACTTGTAGCTACTTCAGCCAAAAAAAAGTTCTTCATTTTGCATAGTTGAAATTTGATTCAATAAGTGTTCACCAAACAACAAGGATTTGGACTTGATTCCATTTCAATTTTCTCCGAACACTTGTGTTTTTGATTTCAAAACTCATTCTCTTCCTTTCTGATTTCAAAACCCATTCCATTGCTTTGCTCACCAAACATGCCGTAATTTCTAGAATAAAGTAATGAATTTGTGCATTATTTGTTTTATACTCTTATTCCATTTAATATTTTTCATTCAAATACCCATGTCGTCCTTTCAAGAAAAAAAACCTTTGTAGTCAACCTAACTCCCTACTTTTGAATAGGGACAAGGTCTGCGTACACACACCCTTCCACACCATGGATCCAACTGGGTTGTTGTTCCATCAAACGTTGTCAACCATAGTTATCACGGCGCCAAGGCAAGGTGCGGTGCTAGTGTCTCCCATCGCCTAGATGACTAGGCGACAATTAGGCGACCTAATCGGCAACACATAAGAAATCAGGATTGGTATACATTAGTAACACTAATTTAAATATAAACATATGTGTTCTCTAAACCCAATCAAAATTTCAAATACACATACTTAAATAATATATAAACACACCATAATATGAAAAAAGAAAAAGAATATGAAATACAAAATATGATTAAAAACAATATGCGACTTCTTAGTGTAATGTAAATACTGTGTATGAAAAAAGTCACTGACTAAAAGGCATGAAAGATTTTCAAAAGGCAATGCCTGAATGCCTAGGCGAGGTTAGGCGATGCCTAGGTGAGGGATGCGAATTAAGGCGAGGTGATACTCCATGGTGAGAGGAGCTTACCGCCACGATGCCTAGGCGACGCCTTGATAACTATGTTGTCAACTGAAACTTGAACCTTTTTATGGGACAAAGAGAGTAGTATTTATTAAAGATGAACTTAAGAAAGGTACTAGCTTCAGCACTAAATAGAGTTTACATTTCACGGTATTTAAGAAAAGTAAAAAGTGAGTGGTTTAATCTTAGTTAGAAGAAGGAAGTGTTGTGAGCCACATATTCTTTTCCTAAATTAGAATGTAAGGAAGTGTAAACTTTACTTGGGACAACCCGAAAGGAAGGTGTAAAGTTTATTTAGGGAGGGATGGAGACATGGAGTAATATGTTGCTAGTTCTAACGTTTTAAATAATATATTATTAAAATTAAATTTCTTTGTTAATTGTATCACTCCCATTGATTGCATTTAGATGTCTGAGTTTACTTTCTAATAGAAATTTTACCGTATATGTATATATGTATATAGGATCTTGCACTTTCTATCCAAAGAGGAAGTCTGGATTGGGAGCGAGCAATGCGATGTCTAAGGCATGCTCTTCGCAGCACTCCCTCACCAGACTGGTGGAGGCGTGTACTTCTTCTGGCTCCTTGTCACAGACATGCACAGTCTCCGACTCCTGGTGCAGTATTCACGTCTGACATGATCTCCGAGGCAACAATTGAAAGGATTGTTGAGCTGTTAAAGCTGACTAATTCAGGTTTTTTAATCTGGGTTTTCCCTACTTCATTGAAATGTGTTTAGGTATTCCCTTCTGGCTCATTTTAACCTGATTTGTTATACCAGTTAGTGTAGTACTTTAAAATAATGGAATAATCTTTGTTAGTTAGAATAAAGTTATTAGATAATAGCTATGGAGGTGTGCTAGTCACCATAGGCAATCTATGTGAAGCACCAATGCACCAGAGTAAAGTAAAGAGGCATGGATGGAATGGAGAGGAAGGAGGGAGTAAAAAGTAATTGAAGCAACATGTATGTTGTGACATCATCCTTCAGCAAGAATTTTTCATTGCCCATTAAGAATAACTTATTTAAGTTATGCCACATTAGGATTAGTGTAGGGTTAGAATAACTAACATTCTCCCTCTGTTGGAGCATGTAGATTTATCATGCACAACTTGTTAGAGAGAATCAAGATAATGACCTAAACCCCATTTAGTGTTTTGGTAAAAGATCTCCTAGTTCTTAGGTCTTGTGTTTTTTTTACACATCATGTAAAAATCATGCTATTTTGTCTCTTTTTCAGATAAAATGATGGTCACCCTCTGTTAATCAGTCTCTCATGAAAGCCTATATTAAATGAAATGTGTATATTACCTGATTATGACACCACAACGTGCAGATACTGGCCTTTTGAGTCCAATTTTTGTATCTAGTTTCATTCAGTAGTTGATGCATCCAGATTACGTCACATGCAATTTTTGCTGTAACATGATCTTGTTTTGCACTCTATCAATTTCTTACTGTGAGAAATAGCCTTTCTACTTTCCTGGCAGGGGGTAAGGTCTATGTACACACACCCTCCCCAGACCCCACCCCGTGGGATTTTACTACGCTGTTGTTGTATGAGTTTCTTACTTTTCCAATTTCCATGGCACCAAATTTCCACGAGCAGAAATACAATAACTGGTCGTTGATTGTTGATAATCTATGGGTCTTGTGCAATCAGCATTTGTGAAACATTCAATTCTCATATGTAAGTGGTTTTAGTATATAATATCACACCTGGGGCCTTTTCAAATTACCCATTGACTTGCAATATAGAATATGCAATGTTAGGATGATTCACTATCAATTTATTCAATTTCCCTACTAATCTTCTCTCTCTGGTTCTTAAGAAGCCTCAACTTTTGAACTTCATTGTTGCTTAGGGGTCATAGTTTTATTCCAAGGTATAGTCCCTAAATTCCGTTTTTGGGTAATAAATTCAGTTCATACTTTCATCAGGAACGTAATATGCCCTTTTTATTCTTAGTTACCTCTGCAAGCCCAGGTTGTTGAAAATGAAAGAACACTTTAAGGGATGTAGTTATTACTTATCACATTATATATATCTTCTAGTAATGACATAGTCATTCATATAAACCACTTATAGGATAACACTTTTTCTAGAATGTAAAAGACCAACCAAATCTCCCTCTTTAATACCAAATTGTTCAATGGCCTGACTTAACTTCCAAAACTTGGCGTGAAGGCTTGTTTCAAACCTTTAAAATATTTGCAAATGCAAAAAACCTTACCATACATTACTCCCAATGGGCAACAAACTAGGTTCTTGGTCAATGTATATTTCTTCCTAAAAATTACCATGGAGGAATACATTTTTATATTATGTTGGTGGCTTGGTGCAAGGGCCAATTAGGTAGCAACCATTTAAATAACGTAAAGAAGTCAATTTTTCCACGAGAAAATTATCATGACAATCAACACAATAGAGTATCTTAATGCCACACCACGACAAACCAAAATGTCTATGAGACTTATCAGTGTGTCTTTCTTGTGTATTCCGACATTCATAAAGGCTACCGTAGTTATTCTCCTTTGTTATGACAACATTTTGTATCTACAAATGTCACTTTTATTGAGCCATCATTCCACTATACATATCATCCACACGACACACCCTTTATCTATCATTGTGGGACCACTTTGCATTTTCTCTTCCTATCCCAACTCTTTAATGTGCCATTCCAAAAATTTGCTCACTATGCTATTTCACATGGGGTGCCAGGGGTGGAGAGTGACCAAAATGGAACCCCTTATTTGAGTGGTACCTAAGAATTGGTTCTGCTCCCACTTGGTAATTTTGTGGCGGGACTTCGATTGATATATAATGTGAAACTTGGACCGATGGCACAAATGGTCACATTTAGTAATATGATTGTTAAGTTGTCACCTAATTGTCCCCTAGGCAATAAGCCGGTATACCTCCACTGATTCACCTAATTCTTATGTAGTCGGTTGGTCAGTTGCTTCATTGTCAAAAGTCGCCTGATCATCGCCCAACCCAGTTAAACGACGTGTATTTAGTGGGTGTTAAAATAAAAAAAAAGAGAACCGTAACTTGCCTTAACCTACACCACGTTCGGACTTCTTATACGTCTTCAAAGAAAGAGATAGTCATCGACTCATTATCTAACTTAAAATAGCCAGTCATCCTCATCTCATGACCTCATAAGGTTCAATCACTAATTCACTCGTTTGGGTGCCTTGATCCCTCGGTCCGTGTTCACTGTCGCGTGGGTTGTTTCGCTTCGGGTACAATTCCGCTTTGCAATTTGGATGCTTATTCCGGAATATGCAGTGCAGATTACAATGGTTGACTGAATTCATTTTTAATTTAATTTATATAAATAGTGGTATAAAATTTTAATGGAAAAATTCACATGAGTACTCCCAGAAATGGATGAATTTACATTAATACTCTGAATTTGAACAATTGGCGTCACTACTCCCACAAATGACACATTTTCACATTGTTAGAGCTTATTCTCTTCAGAGTATTCTTATTACTCATTCTTATTAGAAATCAAACCAGATCATATCCGAAAGAGTTTTGAATATAACTTGAATCACCCAGATCCACCAAATCACATTATCAGATTAGACTTTAATAAAATCAAATTAGGTCCAATCAGATCAGACAAAGAAAACATGCTTTTACTCCATGTTGCAAAGTGCCAACTCAACTAAATATGTGTCAACTTTTTATGGACAATTTATAAGTATGAGTTGACAATTATTAAAAATGAATCATATAAATTACATTTCAAAAGAAGCTACGGTATATCTTATCAAACTTTTATCTGATTGTATTTATGCTTCATTCTTAACATTTTGTTTATTTAAAATGATTGTCCAACTAGTTTAGTGTTACTTATCACTTTTGTATACTTTTAAAATGGTCATAACTTGAAATTATTAACTCGGTTCCTTTCATAAGACATACCATAGGATTTCTCTCTTTAAGACCTATCCAAGGAATAGTATTTTGATTATTAAATATTAAATTTAAAAATTATCTATTTGGTTGTCTAATATATATTCATAATTTATTTAAAAAAATATAAACGCATTTTAGTTTTTTAGTTTACACATTTAAGTTTTTTTCGCTTTAACTTACGAGGAAGGATGGGTCTACTTATAACACTCTTAGGTATTTTATTTATTTATCTATTTATTTTAATTAATTGCCAACTCATTTTTAATTATTGTCCGGGAAGCATTTAAAATGCCACATAATTAGCTGAGTTGGCAGTCCAGAGTAATAGATTATAAATGATTAATTTTTGGGAGCATTGACGTCAATTGTTAGATTTTAGAGTTTAATGTAGAATTTTTCATTTTTTGGAGTACTATTGTGAATTTTTCCAAATTTTAAAATAAAATTTATATGTTTAAAAACTACACCAAATGCTCTCTAAGACAATAGGTGACAAGACTATGTTATTGTAACAAATTATAAACGAAAATAAGTAAGAAAAGATAAAAGTTTGACCCCTGAATAGTATTGTGATTTTAGTTTTGGGACGGAGGGAGTATTATTTATTGTTTGTTTAGATCGCTTTATGGCAGAAGCTAGGGAAATGCTTATGATCCTTCCAAGGATCTCAAACACAAGGTTATTCGTGTCATTAAGCCTGAAGATTGAACTTTTATTTTCACTTAGTTTGTTATGTATTTTCCTATTCTTGTCAATAAGCCTTGGGATTGAACTTTTATTTTCTATTATTTTGTAATGTGGATGCTTTTTATTGTTGTCAAATGCCTCTTTTTCTTGCTGTAATATCTTGCATTAGGTTTAAGCTTGTGCTTTGGTATGCTACATATTGTTGAATACTGATTGTAGTATACTTTATAATTAATAAATTTTGCTTCATATGAAGTTCACTTTATAGGTTTTTCACTAATATGCATGCACGTATGTATATATGGGTCGCCTACTTAGTCGGGCATCTAATTGATTTGGTGTGAAGGTCTGTGACGACTCACCTCACCTCACCTCACCTCACCTTGTCGCCTTAACAACCTTGACTAGTAGCCAAAGGGTATTTTTAGATTCATGGGTTACTTTTTATTTTCTCTTTGGCAACCAAAATTGCTTTGGTATAATTGTTTTTTTTCCATTGCAGCTTTGAGTCACTGTATACTGTTTCAATTAGATACTCCCTCCGTCCCATAAAATCCTTGACAATCAATTCACGGAGTTTAAGAAAGTTGTTGAAAAGTAAATAGTGTGTGCTTATAATTTGTTTAGAGGAGAGAGTATTGTTGGTAGCCACATATTCATTGCCAAAATATGGAATTAACTGTAATGTATTTTTTTGGGACATCCAGAAACAGAAAGTGTAAGGAATTTTATAGGACAGAGGGAGTACAATATTAGAAACACTTTACTTCCTGGTGATTAACACCAATAAACTTTATAGGACCACTGTTTCAGTGAGGGTTTTGTTGCTCAGGGGAGTCTAGTCATGTGTAGGTTTTTTAAAACTCTCCATGTTGTTGTTTGGATGGTTCAGTAGTGATGCTCATGCAGTTGGCATGAGCTAGTGTGCTATTGATCATTCAGCCTTAATCATTCGGCTAAAAACAGTATTTGTTCAACACATTCCAGACAAAAGACTTGGGGATATAGAAGTATGTTCTTGGAATTGAAGTTGTGCTCATTCACTCAAAGAAAATATGCTTGGGATAGTCTCATACAGACTGATGCTGGAGTGTAGATGGGTAGATACTTCTATGGATCCCAATGTCAAACTTGTACCGAAACACGGGAGCCACCATCTTTCAAAGAAAGGTATAGAAAGCTTGCTGGAAAATTGCATTATCTCATAATCACAATAACCACCCCATTAAAGTCTAGCGATTGAGATTTGGGGTTGGGTGGGCATATGCAAACAACAACAACAAAGCCTTATCCCACCAGGTGGGGTCGGCTACATGGATCAAATGACGCCATTGCGCCCTATCATGTATCATATCTGCTGTGAGATTGTTCACGCCAAGGTCTCCCTTGATCAATGCTTGCCAAGTCCGCTTAGGTCTACCTCTTCCTCCAGCCACATGCCTATTCACCATTTGGTCAACCCTTATTAAAAAAAGACCACAAAGCAAACACCCATAATATTATTTGATAATCGCCATACCAGATATTTCATTCACTGTAAATGGATTAAGCTGATTTTCGGACAAGCCATGCGAAGGACACTGGGATGTCGTAATTTGAGTTTTAAGGTGCATTGAAGAACTCCACAAGTACTACTATATAAAGACATAGGTCATAATAATATGTGGGAAATTGCTACGCAAATTGGGCTGGTTGCCCAATCCATACAGTCTAGTGCCAAACCATAATACCATGCAATGGCTCTTGCGATAGGATATGTCTTATGGTTGAAGCATCCTCTTCAAGAATTAAAATGTGGGAGCAAACGACCAGTGCAATTAATTTGTGTCAACCAAGGGACCAAGGAACAATACACATTGCTGCAAACCCAGTACACTGTACACCATCAGAGAATGAAGCATATTGATGTTAACTGTTATTTCTATGAAAAAGTCATTCTTGACACACAGTTACGAGCTATGTCAGTACAGAAGATCAACTTGCTAATATTTTCATAAAGGCTTCGAAAGGTTCTAGAATAGGGAGGGTATATTGGTAAAAACTTTTGTGCTTATGACCTATATTGCTCGAGTTTGAGGGGAGTTAATTATGTAGTGTAAATTAAGCTCCTGAGTGTCATTTACTTGTGTGAATCTATATGACATCACCTTAACAATGTAATATGAGTGATGAAGATATGACGTAGTTATACTGACTTAGGTAAGGGTAACAACTCCTTTCCCTATAAAACTAAAATTCAAAACCAGTGGATCAGGATTGATAGATTTTTAAGTTTCAGTTCTGATGATGGGATCCCCATAGATATTAAGGTATTAAGCACAAACATACTGGACGGGGAACCATAATGTGAAGTTTTTATGTGACGCAGGGAGGATGTGATGGAAAGAGTGCTATAAAAGGTATTATAAGTGGAATGGGCGGCCGAAAGGGGCCAGGAGTAGTAGATTGAATCGAGGCAGATATATTTGATTCATCAACACTCAAGATTGTCAGACAAACCCAAGACATGAACAATAAGGCCTAAGCAAGCTGGGACAGAGAACTGGAATATTTCTCCAGAAAATTCCTCACTGCAGGTGAAGGTGTACGATGGCAAGGAGAACAGAAGCTGGTGGCACTTGAAAGCATGTGGAGCAATTTCCCGTTACTGCTAAAGTTGGCAGCCTCGCTTTTTACCCTTGCGCTTTTTGGCCTGTATGTTTAAAAGCTTCAGATTTGAATTGTAGATTCAAAAGATACTAAAAAAGTAAAAAGTGGGAAGTGATGAACAGTAGGATGACCAATTTAGGTTGACAAATTTAGAGGATTATGTGGTGTGTTTCAACATCACAAAGTACGGAGAATCATTTTTTCAATATGCTTTATTTATATAAATAAACTAGGGTTCTACAGGGATCGGGCTAAGTGCACTATGATTAGGTTTAGTCTTACAATACTCTTAGGCCATTTTGTAAATAAGAAAATGTCCTAGGCACCCAATAGGGAGTAGAGATCCCGTAGACCAATTTGTTTCTAATTGTAGTCTTTTGCCTCCACTTTTTGTGCTTTTTTGTTGTAATAATTAGTGTGTATTCTTACTCCCCCATGGCCTCTCTATATCTATCGAGCTCTCCCTGTTCCTTGTAATATGTGAATTTGATTAATGAAAATATGAGCCTTACTTTGGTGTAAAAATCAGTGAAATAGTGTGATACTATTTTTTTAAACTCCTAATTTCTATATCTTGAGAGTTGAGAGTGGTTCTCTTGAGTGTGAGTGTTTGGTTCTAGTTATTTTATTAGGTATGAAGCTTAATTAAACTCTAGAGTTAACCTTAAGTAAGATTTGAGTGTCTAATATCTCATATTCGAGCTTAGTTTATCCTTTATAAAAAAATCCCTAAAAAAATTATCTCTTCTCTTAACTCCCTGACTTGTTTCACAACACCCCCTACCTTCGGTTATAACACTTAGGCAGGCTAGGTGCCACTTGAGTGCCTTTTGGCGCATTGTACAAGAATGTTTGTACTTTGCAGCCAGGATAACTTTTGTTTCCAGTTGGCTTTTAAACATAGAAGTACATAGGAGCATAGTTGTTACGGCGGCTAGGCGAGGCTGGGCGCTAGAGTACCTTCCAATCGCCTAGGCGTCCGCTGGGCGAGTGGGCTATGGCGACCCTAATAATTTTATTGATACTGATGTAAAAGCATATATCATGAAATAATTAATTTTATAGGTATGAAATACATTACTTAGTACGGAGTATATACTTTGTAGAAAACAAGAATAGATAACACATTACTTTAAAAAAATATAAAGTATATGTCCTTAAAAAAATACACAGTCAAAGCCTGTTAAAAAAATTCCGCATGTTTCACTCAAAAAAAAATAAAAAATAAAAAAAAGAAACACTTTACTTTGCCTAGTCTGTCGCTAGTCAAAGCCTCAGGGGTTTCCGTCAAAACCGAAGGGTCGCGTACTCGCGTAGATCCGGAGAATTCACTAACGCTGGACAAAACCCTAAGGGATCTCCGTCGATCGCGATCCAATAGATTTACGACCTCACGATCTAAATCACAGATCCGGACAATTCCTATGGATTTCCGATCTTCCTTGCGATTCAGATCTCAAATCGACGCCAAATAGATGCCAAACAGACGCTAAACTGAAGCCTCAGTCGCCCAGGGAAGAAAAGGCTAGGCGACCAATTGGGCGTCCACAATACCTCACCCAGACGCCTAAGCGTCGCCTAGGCGACGCCTTGATAACTATGCATAGGAGAATGTGGTACTAGGAGTCAGGCCATTTAGATGAAACTTGGCTGACATACGTGTATCATTGTGAAAGTATTGATTTTATGTTCTTGAGATGCATTGTTCAGTTTTGCGTATGTGAACACTGTTACTTTTACCACCACTGCTTCACCAGACTGATTTCTCAACTAATTGTTTGCAGAAATCAACTGCTGGCAGGAGTGGCTCATATTTTCTGATGTGTTTTATTTTCTCATGAAAAGTGGATGCATTGATTTTGTGGATTTTGTCGAAAAGTTAGTCTTACGGCTCCAGGAAGATGAGCAACATATACTCAAGACAAATCATGTCACGTGGCTGCTCGCACAAATTATTCGGGTTGAGCTAGTGATGAATGCTTTAAATTTGGACTCAAGAAAGGTTGTATTACATGAGTATAAGTGTATAACCTAGTTTCTTTTAAATGTACTTTGAATTTCTTGCCAACCTATTCTCTTCCGTCCATACAGCACTGCTTTTTTATACTTATTAATTTCAATAAGGCAATGCTTCCACAGTTCTATTTTGTATTCAAACTCATCCCTACTTTTCATAACATTAATCTTTGGGATGATTTCTCTGGAGTTAATACATTGAACAGCCTATCAAGTGGGGTATGTGGGGTGGGAGTTATACACAGACCTCTCCCCCTACCTATTAAAGGTAGAGAGGATGGGTTATTACATTAAAATCATTTTTTAATGTTTATTGATTAAAAAACATGTTTTCAAAACTCTAAACGTTTGTACTAATTGAAAAAAAAAAAGATTCATGTTGTAAATTTTTGTGTTCATAAATTTCTCTCTGGATTATTGTTTCTTTAAGGGACAACTGTCTCTTATTTTCACTCATTTGTCTTCTGCATTTAACTCATCATCAATCATCATCATCATCATCATCTTCAGGTACTCTATCGAAGTAATGTGTATACAACCTATTTTATATGTTTATATTACCTTATATTTGCGTTTTGCTGATAAGTTTTTTGTTGAACAAGTACATTTTCTATGTAATCAATTGTACCCAGTATCATTTTGCTACAGTCACACATAATACTTATAAGTAATATCTGTTCCATATAATATTTCTTATAGGTGGAGACAACCAGAAAAATTGTGTCGTTTCATAAAGATGAGAAAAGCTCTGACCCTAATAGTCCACAAAGTATCCTCCTTGATTTCATAAGCAGTTGTCAGAACTTGCGGATTTGGTCACTGAATACATCAACTAGAGAGTATCTTAATAATGAACAGCTTCAGAAGGGAAAACAAATAGATGAATGGTGGAGGCAAGTGAGTAAAGGTACTTATTCTTTTATTCAATCAGTTCTGTTTATCAAACTGGTTTCAATCTAATAGAACTAGATGTGTCTAAAATACTAATGTTACACCTATACTGGTTGTGTAATACAAATATAAAAGGCTGGTTTTATATGTTCTGGACATGGGGAGTTTTTAAGTTATAAAAGTTTATCAATTCATTATTTGATCATTTTGATGGAACAAGAGGACTACACATTATCATCTTTGGAATTATTAGCTATCTTTGAATGGAAAACTACAACAGCTTGAGGGGAAGGTTGAAAATCATGTGTGAATCACGTTAAATGTTACTTGTTTTGGGTAAAGTTTCAGGAATGTTAGTTTTCGAAAATAGAAAGTTAGTTGATGGTAGGTGTAGCACAGAATGATATAATTCGTGTATATAACTGTGGCCTATATACATATCAACTTTCGGAAATGAATAATATATTTCAATTTCAGTTTTTCTTCAAATAAATGTTTTAGAAGAAATTCATGAATCTGCAAACATTTAAGCAGCGACCACAAGAAGGACTATATTTGGAATCCATCAAAACAACAATAATGATAATATTAATAGTTACATAATTATAAGATAACAACACCAACACCAACAACATTAATGCTGTTGATGATGATGAATCTACTACTACTACTACTACTAATAGTAGTAGTAGTAATAATAATAATAATAACAACAACAACAACAACAACAACAACAACAATAATAATAATAATAATAATAATAATAATAATAATAATAATAAGACCGGGCAAAACTGACCCGGACCCGATAACCCGAACCGAATAACCCGAAACCGAACCCGAATTGACCCGAAAACTGAAGAACCGAAATAGAACCGAACACCCAAAATGATCCGAACCGAACCCGAACCCGAACCGAATGTATTCAGACCCGATTCAGACCCGAATCCGATTAAACCCGAACCGATTAAACCCGAACCGATTAAACCCGTACCCAGTTAAACCCGAACCCGGTTAAACCCGGAACCGATTAGACCCGAAACCGATTAGACCCGAAATTGATCAAATTCATTAATATTTCATTTATCAAATGAATTTGGAGAAGGCGAATTACCTATATATTTTTACATATGTTGATGTGTTTCTAAAAAAACATATTTAAATTATGGGTGCAAACCATGTAACTGCTTTCATGTACAAATCTTTTACTTTGTATTTTATAACTTAAGTTAAAAATATTTTTGTATTTTTTATAGAAAGTATATAAAAATTATAGTTAACTAAATTAACTAAATTTATTATGTGATATTATTCATTTATTAGTATGTATTTACATTATACTTGAACTAATATTAATTTAAACCGATATAAACTCAAATCTATATAAACCCAAATCAATACAACCCAAATTGATACAAACCTGAACCGATATAAACCCGAACCGATACAAACCCGAACCGATATAAACCCGAACCGATATAAACCCGAACCGATATAAACCCGAACCGATATAAACCCGAACCGATACAAACCCGAACTGATATAAACCTGAACCGAAACCAAACCGAAACTGAAAACCAATCAAACCGAAATAAACCCGGAACCGAACTGACCCGAACCGATTATAACATATATCCGAAAGAGACCCGAACCGAAAAGACCCGAACCGGAACCGAACCGATTGACCCGATTGCCAGGTCTAATAATAATAATAATAATCAATCTGTGGAGTTTTACCCTTTGTACAGTTACCCAGAATGTTCATTGTCAGCTTTCAAACAATCAAACATTCAAGTGTTGATTAGTTTTTTCTATTTATGTAGATTGTCTTCGTGGATTTGACTTACAAATTTTGATCTTGTCAATTTTTTAATGTCAGGGGAACAAATGATGGATTATATGAATTTGGACGATAGATCTATTGGGATGTTTTGGGTTGTATCTTACACAATGGCACAGCCTGCTTGTGAAACAGTTATGAATTGGTTAACTTCAGCTGGATTCACAGAGTTGTTAACGGGACCAAATGTGCAGTCCACTGAGAGAATAATGATGATGCTTGAAGTTGTCCCATTGCCAATATCATTGCTCTCAGGATTTTCCATAAATTTGTGCATGAAACTCGCTCTTCAGATGGAGGATTCCATGTTTTCTGGACAGGTACTACTACCTAGAGGAAGTAGTTCTCTTTTGTAATGCACCTATAGGGCTATAGGTATTCAAAAATTTTGGTCATCCTTCCTGTCTGGTTTATGCAAGGTGGTACGCCCATTATGGCATTATCAAGCTTTAAATAGTAGTTGTAACTCATAAGTGTATGTATTACTAGAATGGTCTATGTAAATTGTAAACTAAAAGATTCTGATCACGATTGACTTTCATTTTGTTGTAATAGAATTGCACATTTATTGCTTTTATGTTTCTCCCTCTATTTCTAAATACTTTGCACAATTTGACTTGCACTTAGGGTAATAATAATAAAAAAGTAGAGTTTAAAGTTATGTGAAATTATTAAATGAGGAGGGAGAAATATGCTGAATAGGCTGAAAAGTAAATGAAAAATTTGTAGAAAGTTGATATGGAAGAGAGAATTTTTGAAAAAGGAAGAGTACAAAGTAATTTGGAATGCCCCAAAAAGGAAAGTGTGCAATGTAATTTAGAACGGAGGGATTACTAGGTAATAGAAGCATTAACCAAATTCATTTCTGAATTCCTTTGATTAGTTGTATTTTTGGTATACCTGTTCATTTCATGAACACTACATATTTATTTAATGCAGGTACCCAGCATTGCTATGGTTGAAACATATTGTAGGCTGCTGCTCATATCTCCTCATTCTTTATTCCGCTCCCACTTGAGTGTAACTTCTCTTTCCTCTATACCCATTTTCAAAGTTCATGATCATGTTTCTCCCCAATAGCATGTGCATTCTGTGAGATATAAATTTAATTAAAAGTTTTTCATCATAACTTGACTGACTTTTTTCTTTGAAACATAAATAAACTATGCCTCCTATGGTTGTTGCTGTTTATCCTCAACTTCTATTTTTGGCACTTCAATAATTTTGAGTAGATTCCATAAAAGGTCCCCAGTTATAGGTCCTTTTACATATTTAGTCCCTACATATCAAATATCAATAATTTAGTCCCCAATTATTATATCATTTTTCAAGATTGGTTCTTTGTTAACATTTTCGTTAAGAACATGGATAAAATTGTATATTCACATTTCTCTCTCTCTTCAATTAAGCTTCCTTCCTCCTCTCGTACTCCTTCCCAAACTCGTTGCTGAGTTTGAAGCTCTTTACCCAAAACTGAAATGATCACTCCTCTCTGAATTGTTAGTCTTCCTGGTGGAACCTAAAATAAAAACCAATAACCTGAATTTATCAGTTAGTCTCAAGAAATTGCAAAGAAAATAAACCTTAAAACTCATCCATGAAGGTTACTGGTTTCGATTTTGGGTTCCACCAGGAAGACAAACAATTCAGAGAAGAGTGATGATTTCGATTTTGGGTTCAAAGCTTCAAACTTAGCGACGGGTTTGGAAAAGGAGTGTGAGGGGAGGGAGGAAGCTTAATTGAGGAGAGAAAGGAGTGTGAATTTACAATTTTATCCACGTTCTTAACAGAAATGTTAACAAAGGACCATTCGTGGAAAAGAATATAATAATTGGGGACTAAATGATTGATATTTGATATGTAGGGACTAAATATGTAAAACGAACTATAACTAGGGACCTTTTATGGAATTTACTCAATAATTTTAGAGTAAGCTCCACACATAGTACTCTATATTTGGGGATATTCCACATTTAGTCCACTATTTTACAAAATTACATTGGATGGTCACTTTAATGGTCAGCATTGCCACTTTTAGTTTTATTTCCTTCAACGATCCTTAAAAGCATACATTAACAAAGGAATGAAAGTAGCAATATTCCAAAATTTAAGGACCTTAGTTGGTATTTAATGACATAAAGGACTAACACTGGAAAATATTCACAATTTTGGTGTGTTTGGTTTGGGAAAATATTCTCTCCATATTTTCCATTGTTTGTTAAAAAGAAAAATTTTTCCAAGAAAATATTTTCCTTATTTCATAGGAAGGAAAATAAACATCAAAGATTAATTTTTCATCTTTGGAGAATGGATATATTCAGGGGTGTGCAAGGGTTGATGGGGGTAGGNGATGGGGCGAGGGGCGTGTGGTGGACGGTTGTGGGGCGGGGACGAGTGTGGAGAATGAATAGGAATTTTACTTTGAAATCAAAAGGAAAATAATTTCCCCTTGTGAGAAAATATTTTCCTATCAGTTAATTTACCAAACCAAGGAAACTAGAGTGAAAATTTTCCAGGATAATATTTTTCCCCAACCAAACACTACCTTAACGTGGACCTCCAATGAAATTTCTTAAAGTAGTCCACTAAGTGGGTCTTTCTTTGTGTTATTGCTTATTGGATTATTGCTGATAATCAATTTTTAACTTATAAGCTGCTTATAAGTCAAATATTCTTTCATTGAAGTAAAATGACTTAAATGATAGATAAATCATTTGTAAATATTCACAAATGGTGAGGGACTTTTTCGTAAATAATCTGGCATAGTTGTGAATGGCGAATGGCGAGTGGCGGGCGAGAGGTTCTTTTTTATGGCGAGAAGCGTGGCGAGCGGCGGGCGGTCAAATGGCGAACATTATATATATATATATATATATACATATATATATATATATATGTATGTATGTATGGGTGTATGTATATGTATGTGTGTGTGTATATATATATATATTGTTTAAGTCCAAACTTTTAGTCTTAACTTTGTATCAAACATAATTATCAAAGTAAAACATGAGTTATTGCTGAAAAACTATTATACAAAAAAAATGAAAAAAATATATCTAAGTGTGAGTGTGACCTGCGAAGTGAGCTGTAAAGGAACAATAACCATTCAAAAAAAACAATAAGAAAACAAAAAAAAAGTCTGAGTGACCTGCGAAGTGTGGAGTCTTACTTTCGCCGGCTTTGACTCTGCCTCTGCGCTGTTTAGACTCGCGAGAGAGAGAGAGAGTTCACTGCGAAGAAGTGCCCTGTTTGGACTCGCGAGAGAGACGAGGCTCTGCGCAGAGTCGGCTAGGAGAATTTCGATCGACGGCTAGAGGGCAGAGGCAGAGGCTCGGCAGTTGAATCGATGAAGTGTTTCGATCGAGTACTGATATAGGTCAGGTTAGCGGGTTTTTTTTTAAAAAAAAGTCAAGAAAAACCCTTGACCTGCATTAAGCGTAGATAGCGAACGCCTTTCGCCACAGCGTTTGGCGTCCATGGCGACCGCCTATGGCGAGATTGGCGTAAAACGCCTCGCCAGGTCTCAAGATGGCGTCAGATGGTCGCCACAAAGCCATAGGCGCCTTAGGCGAGAATGGCGAGCGCCATTCACAACTATGTAATCTGGTCAAAACGGAGAAACAAAAAAATTGGCTTAAAAATAAGTAGCTAAGACCTACTTATTTTTTATGGCTTATAAGCAAGTTATAAGTCAACTTATAGACACACACAAAAATGTCATCAGCTGACTTATAAGTTAGAATTAGTAGTTTTGACCAACTTATAAGCACAAAGGAATACCCACTAAATATGAAATATCCTTAATTATAGGGGACCATTTGTGAAATCTACTTTTAATTTTAATGACATTGTACAAAATATACTTCATTGATACAATGAGCAAATGTGTACGAGATAAGCTAAGCCCACATGTTTCAAGAGTTCCAACATTAACGAAAGAATATTTGACTTATAAGCATACTCCATGCGCCCTAGAGTGTTTGTTCGTTTTTTTTGCCTCTAAGATGAGTGTAAAGTGAAGAATGTCCCAAGTACCCTTTGGTGATCTTCCCCACCTCATCTATTCCCCNCCCCCCCCCCCCCGCTTAATGGCACACAACACACAACTCACCCCAACTCCCTTTACCTGTTGCCCACCCCAGCCTCTTGTCACAGAGCAAGCCATAACAACAAACAGAGCGTGCTAGAAAGGCAAGAAAACCCGAAGGGAATCTTTTCATCGTCGTTTTCTAGAAAGATCCATGGGTGCTCAATTAATGGGTAAGATTTCTTTTCTTGTCATGCTTTAGGCGTGATAGAATTTAGGATTGGGTAGAGATAACTGGATTGGGCTATAAGACACTTGGGCTGAACCACATTAAAAGATTGAATCCAATCGATTACTTAGTTTAACTCAAGAGCTTATATACCCATTATTTTCCTCACACTTTTCCGATGTGGGATACTCTTTAACACTCCCCCTCAAGTGGACGACCAGACGATTTTGAATCTAATCAGTTGACCACTTGCAAATGGACTCTCATCCCCTTGATTTTTTTAGTGCCAACATCTAAAGTACCACGAGCTGCTGGGTATGGACTTCCAGACGAGCAATCGTGTTAAACAGGCCACAGGCCGTTGGGTACATTCTCCATACGGACAACTGGGCAAAAGACAAACGGGCCGCTAGGAATGAACGTCTAGACAGACACCTTGACAAATGAGGTGGGCCAAAACCTGCCCTGATAACTGGATTGGGCTATAACACACTTAGGCTGAACCACATTAAAAGATTGAATCCGATGGATTACTTAGTTCAACTCAAGAGCTTATATACCTATTATTTTCCTCACACTTTTCCGATATGGGACACTCTTTAACAAGGCGGTCACATGAGAAGACACATATGAAAGTGGTATTGTTTGTGTTACTACTATGAACTCCTCCATGGGCTTGTGATCTTTGATTTGATACAGATCTAAGATTTGCAGGTAAGCTTGCCTGTGGACTTCTCTTGATTCCAATCTACGTATATCATCTAGATGAATCTGCTAATTTTGGGTGTGGCCGTGGCTATCTTGGAAGATGCGATAATGGCGACAACAATGAATCAACTAGAAAAAAAATCAGAAAGTCGAGGGTTGGGGAAGGCTGATAGAGATAGTGAAGGGTATAATAGACTTTTCATTTTGTTTATGTTGCAATAGAAGAAAAGTGGTCAAATACTCTGGGACAACCCAAAAACGAATACTTGACAAATATTGCGGGACGAAGGGAGTATATTACTAAGCAATCGTCATCATTGATTGCTGTCACTTTGAAAATGTACATCTTTGTTTATAGTTCTTGTTCGTCCTCATTATTCAATTTCATCAAGCATAAGTTCTTCATCTTTATAGTGTGTGGGTATAGACACTCCAAACGCCCTACTTACAAGCCTTTATGTCCAATCTTCACCTTTAAAGACCAAATAGTGTTCTTCAAATCCTCCTTCCATTCTTTCTGTCACTCAAAGAGACGACGTCAATTAGATCGTGTGCACTGTATTGATGACTTAGTGTATGGTGGTATTTCAAATATACCAAATCATTTAATCTATTCTGAGCAAAAGTCACAATAACTCAGTGAGTTAAATTACAAACTACTCCGTACTATATTTGCGTACTCTAATCTAGTAAAGAGAGAAGGAATGGATGATATCTAAAAATTAACATACTTATATATATGTGTGTGTGTGTGTGTGTATATATATATATATAGAATACTTACATGCTCAAATACACTCCAATTGCGCACACAACTTCAAGCACCATGTAAGTATTCTATATGTATGTACGTATGTGTGTGTGTGTGTTTGTATATATATATATATATATATATATATATATATATATATATATATATAGAATACTTACATGCTCAAATACACTCTAATTGCGCACACAACTTCAAGCACCATGTAAGTATTCTATATGTATGTGTGTGTGTATATATATGTATGTATATATATATATATATAATACTTACATGCTCAAATACACTCCAATTGCACACACAACTTCAAGCACCACGTGAGGCATAGCAAGTTCATTGCAAACTTATGCAATGTATGATTTTCGATAACTAAAATGTTTTGCATTTTTGATAGATTATGGTCTTTTATTCTTATGTCTGACTTCTGTTGCAGCATCTAAGACAGAGAAATCAAGCCACCTTGACCAAGCCGGGGAACACCATTTTGGTTTTTGAAATTCTCAACTATCGCCTGCTTCCACTGTACAGGTTGCTTATTCTTAGAATCGTCCTCATCACTATCTTGTTCACCATTCATCCACTGCATGTTCAAGTCTGTTGAGTATTGTCAAGAAGATCTTAGGGTTTTTTGACTTATATAGAAATGTAATGTCAAGAATTCACTATTTTTTGGCTTTGGGGTATGATGGAATAAAGCAAAATGACTCTTTAAACTGTTTGCGCTTCTTTTAGTAGTGAAGTAGCAATTAGTCAATGCAACTTTCGACGGTCATCATGGGTCATCTGGAAACAGCCGCTTTATGTGTTAAACATTGGGGTCAGGCTGTGAGGCTGTGACGCTCTGTCCATCCAACCCCCCTACCTCGCATTGGGCGGGAGCCTTTGAGGCACTTGGGTAATGTTGTTGTTGCTGTATATAGAAATCTAATGTATTTGTGCTCATTGGATGACATTAAAAGTGCTTCCATTGTGTGCCAGAACATGCATGACTTAAGTTGTGTGTACTGTGTATCCATAGTTTATTCCCACTATATTGGTCTTTATTTATGATGTTTCATTAGCTTTGTTTCAAATGCACTTTTACTCCGTTACAGTGCAAATCTATTTATTTTATGTCTTACTTTTTTTATATGTAAAGAAAAAGATGTTATTATGTTAATGGGATCTGTAACACATTAATGTGTAACGTGGGGGTACCACATTACCTCTCATTGTAGTCTAAAATTGACAAGACATTACTGACTCATCAATTATCTTGTCCAAAGGATATTTTATCTATACCACTTGGCTACTACACGTGAGGCATAGCAAGTTCATTGCAAAAGTCATTGGCAAAAGCCAAGGTTACTGATTTTTAGATATGATAATATAATACTATTTAAAGGTGGGGCTAAGTTATCAGTTCTATGCTTTTTCGTTTGCTGAGGAGTGTTGCTTTTGTGTCTTCTCTAGATACCAAGGGAAGAGCAAAGCATTGATGTATGATGTCACCAAAATGATATCTGTACTAAAGGGGAAACGTGGAGATCATAGAATTTTCAGACTGGGTGAAAATCTATGCATGAATCTTATTTTGTCAATGAGAGATTTTTTCTTCGTCAAGAGAGAAGGAAAGGTGGACTAATATGTTTTTATTCTGCATTCTGTGTTTTGTATAGTGAGATCAAATTTTCTCACATCAAAAGTTGTTACAGGGTCCAACAGACTTTACTGAGACTTTGAATCGCATAACTGTTACAACTCTTGCAATCATTATCAAAACTCGTGGAATAGCAGAGTTTGAACACCTACTCCATCTTCAGACAATGTTAGAACAGATACTAGCAACTAGTCAGCATTCTTGGTCAGAGAAAACACTTCGATACTTTCCTTCAATCTTACGTGATGCATTGAGTGGTCGGATGGATAAAAGGAGTGGCCAATTGGATAAAAGGACACTGGCTATCCAAGCATGGCAACAGGTATGCCTATGCTACATCTGTGTGCATGTCTTTAGCAGATTTATTTGTTGTTTGGTGATCATGGTTGATATACGTTCATGTATGTGCTTTTAGTTTGATGCAGTAATATGGCATGTCTGGATGTATAATCTTGTGAAGAAAGTTAAATTTGAATGGTAGTTGATGAGGGGTGTGTTTTTTTTGAGGAGGGGTGTGTTAAATATGAAAGCTATGTCATTATATATGTCTCAAGATGCACATGATTAATATATGTGTCCTAGCTTGATGAGGTGTGTGTTAAGTGTAGTCTTAACACCACTGGTATGCCCATATATAACTCTTATGGATGTGCATTTGTACATTTAATAGTAACCAATGTTATGTATTTGCACAATAAATGATAATGTCTAATTGCAGGTGGAAACAACTGTAATTAATCAATGCACCCAGCTTCTTTCACCATCAGCTGATCCAAGTTATGTTGTTACTTACATTAACCACAGTTTTCCTCTGCACCGTCAATATCTTTGTGCCGGTGCATGGATACTAATGCATGGGCACTCTGAAAACATCAACAGTGTGAACCTTGTAAGACACGTGTTTTCATTTTTAATGCATCTGTTACTTCGGATGTGTTGTACAAGTCCTTAGCTCTGAATTTTTCTAAAATGCTACCAATTGTTTTAGGGACGTGTCTTGAGAGAAGTATCTCCCGAAGAGGTTACTTCCAATATATACACGATGGTAGATGTAATGCTTCATCATATTCATTTGGAACTGCAGCGAGGACATCCCTTGCAGGTGTTATCCTCATTTCTGGATTGTTTTTTCATGCTAAAAATCACTTCTGGCCTTGAAATAAACACACACACACACACATTGAAACTGACACCAACTCTTTCACTCATTAGTTTTCTACTTCTTCAGGATCTTATGGTAAAAACAGTTTCCAATCTTTCATTTTTTATCTGGACACATGAGCTACTTCCTTTGGATATCTTGCTTCTTGCACTTATTGATCGTGATGATGACCCGCATGCTTTGCGCATTGTGGTACGAATTCTTTGTCAAATTTTATTCCCCTTCATTTTATCCCATTTGTTTCTTATAAAATGTAAGTTCATGGCATGCATTCTTGCTTTTGTTGAATCCATATTTGCATTAAGACATTTGTATTATGGATTGTGGAAGGCGAGAGTTTTATCATTTATGCATGCTTTTGTGAGAAATTTTTGCCAGTGCAAGAATACACCTGGCTGAACATTAGACACCTATTTTCTAGCTCGTTTTAGGTCTAGATCAGTAGTATATACTATTTAAATTCAATAATATTCTTCTAGTCGGAGTACATAGGGTTGCAACCAGATCTTGTTATTTTGCTCTCTAGTAGGCAAAATTTCCTCCTTCAAACACACAATAGTAAGTAATTGACTTCATGTCACTCGGCAAGCCCATTGAGGGCATGTTTTTCACTTTTTCTAACTCTTAATTTCCAACATTTTTCTAGTTTCTTACAACTTATTCTATTTTCATCCAACTCCTTTGTAAGTTTTTATCCATTTAGTACATAGAATAATAAAACACTAAAATAAAAATAAATTATTAATTAAACTAAGTTTGTAGGATTTAATAGAAAAAGAAAAAAATTGGGATGAAAGTGTGTAACCATATTGTTTTTAATTGAACAAGTAAAACACCGTTGTGTTATTGAAGTAAGGGTACTTTTTTTTACAACGTTTAAAGTTGGGGTACCTCCAATGTAAATCTCAAAATGTGTCCGGATCTAATTTGTCTTGCATCTTTTCATGCCTAATATAGTTGCTTCTCTCTTATGTTATTGAATTTTACTAAATTAGTGTACACTATTTTTTCTTTTCCTCCAAATAGTTAAGAAAACTATTGCCTACATTCGGATCTACTTATTGGTAAAAATATTAAATGTTCATATGTCGGATGTACAATGATTGCTACCTCTGTTGCATAAAAATATTTGTGTTTGACATTCACAAATTTTTAAAAAATGTTGAAAAGTGAAAAGAATATAATTAGATTTTTTTGGGACAAATGAACAAGGAAAGGGTGAAGATTTTAATGGAAGAAAGTGGGTAAATCATGCCATATATCCGGATGTACCTACTATCTACTTTCCTGCTCATCCAGTGAGTATTACTCCCTCCTCCGTCCGGTAGTTTTCTTCTCCTTTTCCTTTTTGGGTTGTCTGGTATATTTCATCATGTGGTCATAAGTGGTAATTAAAGACAACTAAAAAGACTAATTTACCTTCATTTAATTTTCTCTTGTTCTCATGTGCTTCCTTTTTTATATTTTCATTGCCGACATTCCTCATCAACCTTCATCTCCACCCCTCCTCAACCGTCATGCCAGCCCATCCTCAACCATCATCGTGCCCCCTTCTCTCTCTTAATTCAATTCTCTCTTTATCTCTAACATCTCTTCATTCTCTCTTCCTTCATTTTGATTTTAAAATGGAAAAATTAAGGTCTGAAAGATTTTCTCTGTGGCTGCAGCTCCTCCTCAACTGTCTCTGCTGCCTCTCCTCAACTTTCACTGCTGCCCCTCAACCATCTGTGTTGCCCTTCTATCTTATCTCCTTGTTCAAAGAAAATCAGATCTGAAAGATCTTGTCCTTGGCAATGAAAATCCTAGATCTCGGTCATCCTTTTATCCAGAAGTTCCATTTTCTAGGTTTTCCTGTCACTGCTTGCCGTAGAAAGCCTTCCTATTGATTTGACCAGCGATCACAATTAAAATAAGGGCATTTTAGGAAAGTTAAACCAATTTTAACACTACCTTTACAATTGTGCCTGGTCAAACTCAGAAGAAATATCCTGGAAGGAGGGAGTATATAACTTGTAAATGAACATACACGAATTTTATAATGTTAATGCTTTGAGCATGTATAAAAATTAAGCGTGCAATTTTAGGAGTGTACAACTAAGGCAGCTCTCCGTTCAACTTTTTTGTTTTTTGCTTATTTCTTATTCTTATTAAAATCAAACCAAATCAGATCCAATCAGATCATATCAGATCCAAATCAGACCAGATCTGAGGTCCAATCAAATCAGATCTAAACAAAATTATTATTATTATTACTATTATTTCTATTTTTACTATTATTATAATTACCATTAGTATTATTATTATTATTATTATTACAATTACTATTATTATTATGATAATTATTATTATTACTATTGTTATTATTATTACTATTATTAATATTAATATTAATAGTAGTATATTGTTACTATGATTATTAATATTTCTATTATTATTATTACTACTATTATTGTTAGTTTTGTTATTATTGTAGTTATTATTATTTTTACTATTCTTATTACTAATAATATCATTATTTTTATTACCATTATTAATATTATTATTTCTATTTTTATTATTATTACTATAATTAATATTTCGATTATTATTATTACTATTATTATATCTATTAGAATAGTAATTTTAATTTTAATTTAAATCAAATTTATATCTGATCACATCCAATCAGATTAGATGAGACAAGATCAGATAAGACCACATCTAATCAGATCAGATCGGATTCAATCAGATCAGAACTTCAAAAAATTAGATGAACGGAACGCAACCTAATTCAGACAGAAGCCAAACAGTACTTTCATCAAAATTTTCATTTAAAAATATAGTTTTTCATATATTATCATTCTTGTTAATTGTTTGATTATTTATTTTTATGTTCATACTCCCTCCATCCTAAAACCATCTTCCCGTTTGTGTTTATGAGGTTTGACTGACTTTATTTTCAATTCAATTTATTTGATTGTAGGTGTAAAATTAAAAAATATAATTTATATTTTTAAAACTACATCAAAAGTTCTACAAAACAAGAGGTGACAAGACTATATTATTTTATCAAATAACTAACGAAAATAGGTAAAGAGAGTGATTTATGTTTGACTGTGTGAATAGCAACTGGGAAGATAGCTTTAGGACGGAGGGAGTAATATTTTTATAAACAACAACCCATCCCAGGGGAGTAAGGCCTGGGGAGAGTGTGTGTATGCAGGCCTTGCCCATCCATAAATTTTTAAAAAGAAATTGTTTTATAATGTGCATACGTATATTATATAAAGCGCATGTTTTGCTAAAATAAATAAATAAATGTGAACTGAGTATTGTATTACCCGTAAATGTGCATGTCTCTCATATAGATTCTTGTATAAACGTGATGTGTTTGGAAATAGTTATTAAATTTTCGTAGTTGTGTACATATAATTTATAATGTGCATATTTTGAATAAATATCAAAATTAAATGTGTGGAACGAGTATTGTGTATCTAAGAACTGCTCATATGTTGGATATACCACAAACGTCGTACATCAAGATGTACTATATACAAAATCAAACGGATGAAGTACAAGCTTAGGAATTATAAAGTAATTAGAAAGAATGTTGTAGGGGGGCAAAGATGAGTTCTCTTTTATCGAATTTGGGTTTCTTACACATTAGTTTAGGTGATTTTCTTTATAAAAATGTAGGGTTTTAATTACTATTTTTAAAATATAAAAAATAATTATTTTTCTTCGCGTAATTTGTGTTATATACAATACAACTTGTAATTTGATATGAGTTTTGAAATGCTTCAATATTATTATATCTATGGGGGGTAAGTACATGCTTTTAGTCCGTGTAAAATAGACGACTTTTGGTTTTGGTCGTGCAATTTTTTTGTTAAGTCATCCTTACAATTTTTTTATTTTAAAAATAGTCTTAAACCATAATTTGCCCTTCTAATTTGTTTTGTTAAGAGAACACATTTATTTCGTACTAGACATCTTAGCCTTACATTTCTACTACCTCCAACACAATTTTTATGCCCTAAATTGTGTCCTTATTCATATTACATCTGCAATTCTCAAATATTTTGGAAATATAGTATAACATAATTTGGAAATTAGAGATATAAATTGATGAAGGACACAATCTATGACATGAGAATTGTGTCTGAGGTACTTGAAACGCAAGATTCGCATGTTGAGTACGAAATAAATGTGTTATCAACAAATTAGAATTGGAAGTGTTAACTATCGCGTATTTTACAGGGACTAAAAGCATATTTAGCCCTATCTATGGTGGTCATACAAGATTGTCTTTCCTGTTGCACTCCTTTATAATTTGACTACACGACATGCTCTTTCCAGTCAACCAATGTAAGATCCTTCAAAATCGACTGACAACACTAGCCAGGAAAACTGGTTGAGTAAATGTAGTCTCCATCTCAAATTAAAGGGGATAATATGACTTTTGAAGTCAAAGCCCATCAAATTTGGCTTGTAATTATTCAAGAGCAACAACAACCTAATATAATCTCACGAATGTAGGGTGTGTACACAGACCTTGCCCCTACTTGAAAGTAGAGAAACTGTTTCCAAAAGACCCCAACTGGAGTAAAACAGAAAGCACGGAGCACGAATATAAAAGAACAAGGTAAAGGTAAAAAAGCACCAGGAAAAGGAAGGAAAGAAGGACAGGAGCACCAGACGTAGCAAGCACACAACGACAAGAGCTGAAACTACCACTAATTATTCATACACCATAAAGTTTTATACTCCCTCCGTCCATTATTTTCTTTCTCATTTTGACTTGGTGCATATATTTATCCAAGATGATTATAGTGTTGAATTTCCTAAAATACCCTCTACCCACCCAACCCATTTCATCTGTGACTACACTACCATCGCACAAGGTACACAACTGCAAACTAGGAACAACGTCAATGAGAAGATCAACTGCTCATGGCTGCAATCAGTGTCACAACAGCCCCTCCACTCCACACCCTCACCAACGTGATTGCCACTACTCATCGTCTAAACAGTCTCCCAGGCTTCCACCGCCATCATCACTTTCCGGCCGCCACTGTAGTCACCATCTCAACATCAGTGTTGAAAAGATCTGGCCGACAGGGTGGGTTTGTTGAGAAGATCTTACCGGTCAAGATATTGTGATGATGTGAAGATCTGATTCAGTTAGATTTGGCATTGAAACTTGAAAGACGAGGCTGGAGTCGACAGTGACATAGATGACGATGACAAACAAAATTAGAAGAGAGAAGATGGTGGATGTGTGGATCGATTGGGAGAAGAAGAAGATTGTGGGCAGAGTGATGTTCTTTGAGTGCGAGAAATATGGTGGAGTTTGGGGAAAGATAAGACTATTAGGTTAGGGTAGATGGGTGGCAGAGTATTTGTTGGGAGGGTAAATAGGACATTTCACTTAAAATTGTTTCAAATAAGGAAAAGGGAAAGAAATTTGTGGATGACTCAAAAAGGAAACTGAGGAAGAAATTAATGGATGGAGAGAGTAATATGAAGTTGCTCTCGATAAATTTGTGTTGACATAAACTTTCAAAGATTAATTTTTTTTATTACTTTGTATAAAACTTTACGTTCTATGAATAATTTCTGATCAAAGTTGATGGAGTTTGACTGCAAAAGTCAAACTATCACTTTCGATTTGGGACTGAGGGAGTATGCTATTTGGCCTACCAACTAAATTTCTCACTTTGGTTCTTATGATTCATATGCTCCAACTTGAGTTGGAGTGTTGGATATGTCAAAATCTTAGTGTTGTTAGTTTGGGCCTAGCCTACCTCATGTTATGTATTTGTATATATATGCTCTTCGTACATTTTTAGACCACATAAATATGCAATACACTTCACTATTCGTGGAAAATATCTCTTCTTAACTAGAGTCTAATTTTTGATGGCATGATTGTATTATGTGGGAGGCCTTTATTTGATGTATCACACTTTTTGCTTTGTCATTCAATTTTGAAAAATTAAATAATCTGAACTATTGAATTGTATAAGTTTTGCCATTTTTTTTGTCAATTTCGAGTTGAAATATTTTTGCACATTTGAAATTTTAAACAGGTTAGTTTACTTGATAGTAAAGAGCTTCAACAAAAAGTTAAAGTTTACCTTTTAAGTCGTGGCCCACCAGAGAATTGGGCTCAAACTGGACCTTTCAAGCGTTCTGAGTTGCAGAAAGCTCTTGGGAATCATCTCTCTTGGAAGGAAAGGTAGCATCATGACATTAAACAATGCATTGCAATAACTCATTTTCTATATATCCATGCGTATAGTATACAATTTGGTTATTGTCGAGTTAAACATAAAACATGTGCTGCCTGTACATACCCTTTGATATTATCTGCTTATGTGAAAGTGTGATATTTCTTGCAATGTTGTCATGGCGGGTATGCATCAATGGCACATTAATCTCCCTTGCTTCTTACTTTCAATGAAGCTTTGGGCAGTAAATGCCTCACGGATCTAATGGAATTAGCCTCTCTGTTATTTTAAACCCTTCGTTAGATCCAGGGGATTGGGGTTATCCTGGGGTTGTTGCTCTTGTTGTCACGACGGGCATGCGAGGCACACCACCAGCCATGGTAGTCAAATTCGCATTCCAGATTGTAGAATCACATCTTTCAATGATTCGCATAGGGTTTTGCTATTCAAACTGTGAGGATCATAAAACCAGCAAGATCGTTGGATGATCGTGCTAGATCATGGAAATGATAGAGTCATACACATCCTATGTCTCTTAAGTCAGTTGAAGGAAAAAAAACATGTCAGAAATGTTCAGTCAAGGCTTTTCCAATTCGAGCACTTGAGTAAAACTAGACAAACTTAGATGAGTTAGATCCTCAATTAAAAGCAGATTATGTTGCTTATAAGTATAATAAAATAATTATTTGAAAGTTTTTTGCAAGATTAATCTAATCAAATATTTTTTTTAATTAATATGCGTTGTCGTTTTCATTTAATTGATGATCAAAGATTGGTCAGTTTGCTGAAACAGTCAAACTCCACAAATACACAGGGACAAGGGTGTTTGAAGTTTGGAATATTATGAGAATTCGATCAGACACCGGATGATGCAGATGCAGTTGCTGGACCGACATCGTTTAGTCGGTTTCAGTAACCAGGACTTCTTGAACAAGGAAAAAGAAAGGTTCTCTAGTATAACATTGAAACGTGAAATGTGGATTTCTTAACACTCAAGTTAAATAATATTTAACTTGATAATTAAAGAGCTTTCTAGTTGTTGAAACTCACACTTTAACTCACTCAAGAGGAAACTTCTCTTACAACCCAAAAGGTCAAATGATATCACTCGATATTTCGTTCCAATTGTTTAGAGATTCACAATGAAAGAAATGAACCTATATAATAGGCTAAACACACTAAATTGCAAACGAATTAAAACAAAACTACAGATATCAAAATGAATCTAATCAAATCCTAACTACACCTTCCTTGCAAGATAATCCAGATTTGTCTTAAAAAATGTGAATATTGCCATGCTCCATCTCATAAAGATCACATTAAATATTTTGTGTTCCTTAGTTTTACCTGTCCATTGACAATTGTAATTATCATTAGTATGTATTCTTAGAGTAATTTATGGAACTATAGTATTGCTTCATCTAACCACCATGATGTTGGAAATCTATCAAATTATTACTCCCTCCGTCCCAGAGTATTTGTCTAGTTTGACTTTCGAGTCAAATTGGATAAACTCTAATCATAAGTTACATTAAATTTGCATTGCATATTAATACAATGAAATATTTTTTTTATAGTTTTCAGCAAGATAAATCTGGTGAAATCATTTTTTTACCAAAAAAACTCAAACAGGACGAATACTTTGGGACGGGTAATATTTGTGAAGATTGAAGTGAAAGGAATAAATTAATTTTTTTTAAACTCATTAAAAATGTTATAAGAAAGAAGTCTGGAAGTTACAAATTCCGCCGCCGGGTTTGTGGAATACTGCTCCTGATTTATGATGCAGAGCATTCAAAGCAGTTGTCCGATGCAATGCAAGTGCCGGTTTAGGGAATACCGAGGTCGGGTTTCTTCCCAGTGAGTTTGGACGCGCAACAATTGTGATTTTCAGCGCTAGGTGCCAGTTTTCTTCTCGGGCTTGTCTGCTCCATTTTTGCGACCAGAGACAATCTAACTGTGTTCTGGTTCGGCCTCTTCGAGTCCCGCTATCTTGGTTCGTATCATTCTCCCCTCTTCAATTGAGAAGAATTACAATGAAAGTTGGCTTTCTTTTTCTCCTGCATATATTGTTTCACTTCATCTTGGATACAAAGTTGGTCTTCTCGAACTTGCTTGGATGTCATCGCATTCAAACATTTTTTGTTTCCGTTCTTCTGGATTATATACCGATCCTCAAACCCATCAAGAATAACTTTGCGCTCATGGTTCCATGGTCAACCCAATAGAATGTGAGCATTATGCATGGGTACCGATAATCAACGGAACCTTTACTTGTTTGTTGACTTTTATTTCATTCCATACGTTCAACCTTGTCAAGTACAGTCTTGAGTGTTTCCATGTTTTTGTGCAACTACTGTATAGAACTTATTCCATTTGTGCAACTACTGTTGTTGATGATGACCGTACATGTCTTTTCCTGCTCTTGGCACTGTGTGAAAATTACTTTTCTCCAAATCCAGCATCCCTATTTTTTAACAATCGCCTGAGAAATGTAAGAAGTTTCATAAGAAAATTCTTCTCTTGACTCAACTTTCTTACTCGGGGAATCATTTTTTTGCTACTCTTCTCCTTCATTTGAGAACAATTAGGTTCACTGTAATACACCGGGAGACTCCTCTTTCGTTATTTTTAGAACTTATTCTCCTCGCTCTCATATTTTTCTTCCTCTGAATTTATTAGTTCTCCCTCAGTTTTGAAATCCTGATCATTTTTCAGATTCATAATTTAGAACAATAAATCAGGACATTGTGAAGCCTTGTGACCTTTTTCCCAAACACCTAAAACATTAGAATTCTTTCGTTTTATCCCTTGGTGTGTCAGTAGAAAAAAATATTTTGATCTGGATCACTATCAATGCTCAATGTCTCTGATAATACTTGTCCTTAATTCATGGAGAAAACACTTGATGGTTTCTTCCTTGGACTCTCGTACATTGGCCTGGTACATAAGATGCTCCATCTCTCGCTTATAGTCTTTGACAGTGTTGGTCCCATGTGTCAAAAAGCGTAATTGCATGCACAACTTATCATGGTAAGGGCGAGGAAAGAACTCCTCCTTCATGAGCTTCTTCAAGTTGGTCAGGCTTTAACTGGCTCTTCTTTGTAAAGCTCCCGTTCTCTGACAACCCGTCACCTCCACTCATGTGGATAACATTTGAATGTTGTAAGAGCATGCTTCAACTTGTTGTTAGGGTTGTAACAGTTAAAATCTGATTCGATAGTGTGTTCTCAACTCAGGTATTTTACCGGATCATTAGCTCCTTCGAAAATGGGTAATTGAAATTTATTACTGCTCAAATATAGTTCGTTGTCTTCATATCCTTCATCATTCAGCCAACGATTATTCCTCGAGCCCATTCTGATTAGCGGCTTGCTGACACTTCTCGTTTCATAAAAAGCAATGCTCTATTCAGATTTGACAAGTTTTTTGACGCTTCTTTGGCTAGACTAAGGTGATCCATTTCCCTGGAAATACTTTGTGTTCACTGTAATACATATTCCGTTTTTTTTACATTTTTTGAATTTTTTCTTTCTTTTATAATCCGTTTTTGTGACTCTTTCTTTTTGGCTATTTTTTTCCTTTTTTTTGGGTTTTTATACTCATTTTTTAACTTACAAAAATGGGACAAAATAAAAAAATAAATATTGACAAGGTAAGATAACATGAATGAGTATTTTTTTTCAGAAACAGATAGAACGCATGTGATAGAGATGAAGAACTATGTGTTTAACAAGATAGAAGATTTTGGCTTTCAGATCTGGAGATATGGAAACTCTCCCAATAAGGAGCTTTTGGATATTTCCCTTAATCCACAGATTTCAATTGTGATAGCCGCTAGCATATCTCCCTATCGTATATCCTCTTCTCTAAGAACTGTGCCTGTATTTACTAAACATAACAAAAAGTTTATGATCAAAGCTGAAAGTTTTGAAGTGGAAGTGGAGGGATGCTTGTTTTGAGTGATATCACCTTCTTTGCAACATTGAATGCATGATGGCTCTTTTGTTACTTGAAATGAGAAAAGGTATACAATATATAAATGTGAGAAAGTGCCAGTAAATTTTTTTCTAAGATTGTTAGGAAATCTTTGTATGTGTTAGTTTTTTTTTTGTTTACATAAGAAGCTCTAATGATGAGAATCTCATCAAAACTTCAAGTCCTTGTCCTCTTGGCTTTTCTTCGTTTCCCTTTACCCAAAAGCAGTTATCTACTACTCTAGTAGTCTAGCACGATTCTGTTTTTTTGTTTCTATTTTGTGTTTCCTGAATGATTATGATGTTCCCATTTGATTGTTGAAGAAGTATTTTTACCATTTTACCCTTAAACACTTGCTCATCACATTCTTTCAGGTATCCAACATTCTTTGATGACATTGCTGCTCGCCTGCTTCCAGTGATCCCTCTAATCATTTACAGATTTATTGAAAATGATGCTATGGATGCAGCAGATAGAGTCCTGCAGATCTATGCTTCTTTTCTCCATTATTATCCTCTAAATTTTACATTCGTTCGTGATATTCTTGCGTATTTTTATGGCCATCTTCCTGGGAAGCTAATACTCCGTATACTAAATGTGTTGGGTAAAAAGGTAATAATGACTTGTGTCGTCGTTATTGGCCATTCCTTGCTTGCTTCTTTGTCACTTGTGTGATTGTTGGATTATATTTCTTTCAGGTTCCATTTTCTGATCCATTTCTTCAACATATTAACTCAACTAACGCAACAATGTGCCCTCCTTTGGATTATTTTGGTACTCTGTTATTGGGTCTGGTAAATCATGTCATTCCTTCTCTAAATAGCTCGTCCAAAACTGCACAAACAGGAGATGTTTCAAGCAGTTTTGCCCGTGCTCCACCTACCAAGCCACATTTAAGTTCTCAACCTGGATCAACAAATTCTCTTGAAGGCCAGAAACCTTTCTATCAAATTCAAGACCCGGGAACTTACACTCAACTGGTGCTTGAAACAGCTATAATTGAGATACTCTCTTTTCCTGTCTCTCCATCCCAAATTGTCTCTTCACTCGTTCAAATTGTTCTGCACATACAACCAACACTTGTTCAATCGAGCAATGGACTACATGGATCTCCCAACAGTATTGGCCAGAGCTCAGTTTTGCCTACTTCTCCCTCTGGAGGAAGCACCGATTCACTTGGTTCAACCAGGATTGCCCCTTCCGTTCCTGGTTTGAATGCATCTGTTTTTGCCTGCCGCACTGGTTACACCTGCCAGCAGTTATCTTGCTTGTTGATCCAAGCTTGTGGTCTTTTATTAGCTCAACTTCCTCCAGAGTTTCATGTGCAACTGTATTTAGAGGCTGCACGTGTAATAAAAGAGAGTTGGTGGCTCACTGAAGGGAAAAGGTCTTTCGGGGAACTAGAATCTGCTGTTAGATATGCTCTATTGGATCCCACATGGGCTGCCCAGGACAATACTTCAACAACCATTGGTATGTGTGTCTTTGTGAACGTAAAGTTACGGTAATTTAACATACTTGATTGACTATGCTTCTCAAAAATGTATTTTTTTCTTCATCTTCCATACATTGAAGTTTCTATAAAGTTTGCTTTTTTATGTATGTTAATGTTAAATAGATATGAGCATGCATGCAATGAAAATTTGCAACCATGTTCTGATATGTGGACAACTGGACATTAAAGTTTGCAGAAGAATGAATCAAATTTAAGTTGAAATTGGATTTCCAAAAAATCTGCCTTTCCTAGGTATTCTAAGTGAAAGCTAACACGTAAAAAATATTTAGTCTTTATGCATTTGTTCTCATTGGCCATGTATTTTTCACAGGTTTCATCATACATCTTCCATCATTCATTAAGTGGCAGCTCTACGTGTTTTGCTTATCAAGATCTAATTGAGCAATTTTTTTAACACCTTATAGCATTAAACTTCATGAAAGAAAAAGAAAATATATATATTCTTATTTGGATTTAGAAGAATACGGAGTATCTTTTTAGTAATTGATCTTTTCCATTTCAGAGCACAAAAAGGTGTAGTTCAAGCAAGCAATATTAATTCTCTTTATTTCCCGTTTAGGTAATGTTGTGGCACTTCTACACGCATTCTTCAGTAACCTTCCACAAGAATGGCTCGAGGGAGCACACCTCATCATTAAACATTTGAGACCTGTGACATCCGTGGCAGTGTTGAGAATATCATTTCGTATTATGGGTCCTTTACTACCAAGATTGGCAAATGCCCATCCTCTTTTCAGTAAGGTATGGATTTTGCTTTCATGCTGATACGTGTTTCCAAATTATTTCTGATTTTTATAAATGGTTTACCATGGATAATTGTAAATTTAATACCTATTAGCTCTATGAACAAAGGCGCTTTTATTTAAGTTTTTCTTAAGTTTTAATGTTTAAGATACATCTCGCGCCAGTCTTTTAGAAAAATATAGATCGGACTGGCAAGGTGGATAGGAACTGAGGGTTTAACCCATTTAGATCCTGTGTAAGCGGCTTGTTTCAACCCATTTAGATCCTGTGTGTGTGTGTGTGTGTATGGGGTCAACTCCAGTCAGATGATCAGATGACGTAAAGCTCACCACTGCCAACTACAAAGCTCACCAATTGCCAATGCAAAGCTCACCTGGGATTAAAGCTCACCACTTTGAACACCAAAAAGTCACCCTTTTTTTAAACTTTTAAAATAAAAAAATTAATTAAAAACAAAATAGAAACTAAAGACTCATATGAGGGCCCCAAATAAACCAAAGAAATATCTTGAATGAAGAAAAAGCAGTAGTTTGTTCGAAGTTCTTTGGGCTATTTTGTTGAACACTTTGTGTGCCTCTTCCATGCATAAAAACTAAGCAAAGCAAAAAAAACCCGATCAAAGCTTGCAAAATTCACAGGTCCTAAAAGTTGAGTGCACATGAGCACTCTATGCGACGAAAGCTCACCGTGCACAATTGACAGAACAATTATGTTGTCAAGGCGTCTAACACGTGCCTCTTCCCATTTTCAATCGTCAGCACTCTCTCCCACCGGAGTCCTCTGTACTCTTTGCTGAAATATAAAAAATCTTAACTTTAGGAACCAATGAACAATGAACAGAGGAGGAGAATAAATCTTAATAATTGAAACCAATGAACGATGAACGGAGTAGGAGAGCAAATGTAAATCTTGAATGCCATAAACCTGAAACCATTGAATGTAGGAAAATGGAGGAACCAAGAATGCCCTGCTTGACAAATAACTGCGTGGATGGAAGCATAATTATATCTCAACTGCTATTTGGAGTTTCCAATGCATCTAGGGGGAGACGGAGGAACGGATGACCTTCCCGGTGAACGACTAAAGTAGCTGACTTTCAATAGTGATTTTATTTAGCCGCATTGGGATGATAAATGGATGTGCCTATCCCATGTGCAATTCCAAGGCATCCAACAGCTTGATGAAATCAATGGTGTATAAGGCACAGGTCAATGGGCGGGAAAATTTGACCAGATTTCCCCTTTCAAGGGGGGGGGGGGCAGGAGTGGGGGGTTTAGGGGGGTAGGAAT
>OOIL02002134.1:87772-124324 GCA_900332095.2 Cuscuta campestris
AGCTGATATTGTGCATGTTGATGAACAACCCGACACTCCCTATGAGTTACTCTCAAGATAGCTTAGTGTGTGTTTGGGNTAATATCTTTAGGCGAGCTAACTACTCAAGATTGCACGTATGTTGGTACTAGAAAGTGGTGTAAAGTGTATTGTGGTGCAAACCTTGTGTTAGAGGGAAAGAAAGCAGAGAACAATCTTTGTTATGTTGAGGGTGCATGGACTAAGAAATGCATGATCGCTTTCTTAGACGAGGTTGAAGTATTTGTTCAATTGGGTTAAGGAAGGATTTGTTAGGATATCTCCTCAATTATCAAGTATTAACTATGCTGGAGTTTATTCAATTTTTAGTAATTAGAAAATAAAATAAAATATATAATAAAATAAATAAGTAAATAAATAAAGGTGACAAGATAAGAGTGAAAAGAAGAAAATAAAAGGAATTCACAAAATGAAAAACTATCATGCATGCGAAGGAGGGCCACTGCATACTCTTTGTTTGAGAGGAATTGATTTACCCCTTATACTCCATATCTCGTATCTTATGGTATGAGTGTATTTGCTTGTTTATTTTATTCTTTGTGTGTGTTTTTTGATATATAAAGGAAGCAACACTCCCTTTTAAAAAAGTGAGTGTAGACATGTAGCACTAGCCATAACGTGAGTTGTTTTGTGGAGAGAATATCAATTGTTGTTTTGGTGTTGTGTTTGTTAAACTCCAATTGACATTATAGTGAAAAGTTTAATCCAAAAGGAATGTGGTTTTTCCTAATTGAGAGGGGTTCCACTCATAAGTCCGTTTTGTTTTTATTTTATTCTACATATTTTTTGCACGAAAATAGTAATAAATCAATACATAATAACATGTTAATATGAATAATGTTTGTCGATTTGTTCTAAGATGAATAATAAATTGGATCTAAAATAAATCAGCTTAGATATTCAATTTCTTACTCATATATGAGAGAAAAAGGTTTCAAAATGGGAATTATTATTCAAGCGTATCTTTGGGAGAGCGAAAATACTGTTCGGGGACATAAGAAAGCAAAATCGGGCCCAGATTGCAAACAAGCCGCGAAGCCCAAAGAAAACGGGCCTGAGGCATCCAACCCATGGACGCTTTGGCTGAATTGCAGCCCAAAAATGACACGTGGCGATCAACGACGTGTTGGAGGATGTGGCAAAGCGTCCAGATCTGGAAGCTTTAGGTTGGTCGCTTCGCGTCCATTCCTATATAAACCGTGCCTCCCCCGTCTTTGATACCATTCTCATCCCCAAACATTTTCTTAGTCTGAATTTTTCTACATTTCTTCATATTTCTTAGTTAGGTTTTGGAGTCTTCTCAGTGTAATTTGTAGCCCGGTTCGATCTCCCGACTTCGCTAATGCACAAAAGTAAGTTTTCTATATTTAATTATCGATTTAATTATGCCTTTTCTATATGAATACATGTTTAGATCTATTGTTATGAGGAACTAAATCTACTAGAGATGTGATTCATACTATGGTAATGGTAATTTTTAGATGAAATTGTTGAAATTGAAAATTTTCTTTATAAATTAAATTACTACTCGTATCAACCATACAAATTGTAGTAGTTGTTATTATTGTGAATTTTTATTGTGATTGATTAATTGAAAAATTATTATCCAGAACCTTGAAAATGATAATTGTGTTCATTGAGAAATTGTGATCATGATTAAGCCATATCCTTTAATACGAATAATTAATTTCTATAACTAGAATTAATCATCGAATAACTGTTTAACAATATTTATTCACTAGTTGTAAAGATTTGAAATGAAAATTATTCCAATTAATAAAAGTAATCTATAAAAAACCATTACCTGAAAATGAATTACATCCCTGGATGTTTAAAGTGAGATATCAATCATCACCCTTTTCAAGGATTCAATTATTTGAAAACTTTCAAATTCAACCAGTAAATCTTGATTAGTTAAGTCCTACTTTCACTTTCCTTTGAACCGATCCTAGAAACGATACGGTAATAGATTAGCCTTACCGTAAAGTTGACTCGCTCTACTACAATTGTTTTATCAAATGGCGCCATTGCCGGGGATTGGCGCGGAAAGTTGTTATTTAGCTGACCTCTGAGAATGTTGATAGGGTTGATTTTAAAAAAAACACACAACTTTGAATTTCGATTTTTTTAAAAAAAATTATTTTCGAAAGAAAGTTAAATGAATAACTTCAAAATTAATTAATTAAAAAAATAAAGGTAGTTGTATGACTTCTTATGAACACTAGTTCTCGCAGAAATAATATTCTTCCTGGTACGAACAATCCCGAAATTCTATTCCGTCAACGAACGAGTCGAATCCCGCATCAAGTGAGGTTCAACGATTAGGAAAATAGAGAAGAAGAAACTTCAGAAGAAGAAGAACACCCTTCTAAAGAAGAAGAAAGCGAGTGAGAAGAATAAATTGTTGCGAATCCACGAAGAACGATTCTTCAAGCCATGAGCTTTGCCTATACAAAAGAGGATCCGATATAGTGAAGCCCATACCTTTGAGATCAAGCCAGCTATGATCCAAATGGTATCCAACAATCAATTTGGAGTTTCAAAGGCTAAAGATCCAAGAACGCATATGTTATGGTTTTCCCAAACATGTCAAGCATTTAGATTCAATGGGTTGTCCATGGATCGTATTAAACTCTCTATGTTCCCTTTTGACCTTTGAGATTGAGCAGCAAAGTGGTTGAATACGTTTCCTAATGGTCTCTTTTAGACGTGGGAAGCACTCCATTAGATGTTTGTGCATGAGTACTTTCCTCTTTCAGCAATTGTCAAGATTAAGAACTTGATACAGAACTTCTGCGAATCCCCGTCAGAATCATTGACTAAAGCATGGGACCAATTTAAAGAGCTCCTCCTGGACTAAGGGAAGCCGATAGTTTGATGTTCATTTCTATCAGGGCATACTACTCCCATCCAAGAAAGAGCTTGACCATTCTTCTAAGGTCCGATCTTTCCTTGAGATGGCTCCCGAAGAGAATGAAGAGTTGGTGGAACGTCTAACATCCAATGCTAAGTATTGGTATGACGACCGTGCTCCTCAACCAAAAGCTGCAATGTACGAAGTAGACCAATTCACGGCAATCAAGGCCTGTATGGAGAGTATTGTGAAACAAACAATCAAGGAGCAATTGGGAGCATCATCTAGTTCGCGTCCCACTCAATATGTCGAGCCTGTAAACCAAGCAGAGACATACAATCCAGGGAGCTATCAATCATCTGAAATCGTTCTATCCTGTGAGTTGTGCTTAATTACATAACCATCTCACTACCTAGTGTCATCTCTACGAAGGATCCATAGCAGCAAGGGCAAAAGAAGTTAATCTGGCGCAATATGCAAATGAAGGGGAAGGTCTATGGGCTCTGAACAATCAGGAGCACTGGAGAGAGAGGAACAATTTTTAGAGGAATAATCGTCCTAGGAACGATTATAAGCAGAGCAAATAGAATAATAACAAACGCAGAAACTATCAAGGAAGCAACCCACCTTATGTTGCACCTCACAATCGGCAGAACTATCAAGAAGAATCCATGGCCAAGTTCGAATCGAGGGTAGAGAAGATGTTGATGGAATATATGCAAAGGATGAACAATATTGCAGATGATTTGAAGGAACGAGACAAGACTCGAGACAACCAACTTCAGCAAGTGTTTAAACTAGGAGTTCATGAACAAGGAAATCTTTCCACTACTACTGAGCCAAATCTGAGGGAGCAACTTCAGACTATCACTTTGAGTAGTGGTAAGGAACTTCAAGGCCCAGTGGTGGAAGAAGATAGCCCAGTTGATACGACTACTGGAAGTAACTCTAGTGAAAAGACCAACAAACCTGTGTCCAAAGAGAAGAAAAAGGAAGGAAGCACTACCAAAGCAACCTCAGCAGACCTCTCAAAAGGCTAGCATACCCTTCCCTACAAGGGTAAAGAAGAGTGATGATGAGAAAGCTTTCAAAAAGCTTCTCAATATCATTGGCCAAGTGGAGGTCAAGATGCCGTTAGTGGAAGTGCTGACAGAATTGCCACAAAGTATGGTAAGTTTCTGAAAGACCTGGTTACAAATAAGAGAGATTGGGAAGAATTCTTACTTGTTAGCTTAAATGCTGGATGCTCCACTCTTCAATTCTGCTTGAGGAAATACAGAGGAAGCATAAGGATCTAGGTTGTTTCGCTATCCCTTTCTCAATTAATGATAAAACTTTTAATGATGCTTTGGCAGATCTCGGAGTGACCATCAATCTAATGGCATCCTCTATAATGAATGCATTAGGACTTACTGGACTTAAGCCTAAACAAATGTGTCTTCAATTAGCAGGCAGTTCTATTCGCTACCCTAGGGGTGTAATTGAAGATGTGCTTGTGAGGGTTAATAAGTTCACATTCCCTGCTGATTTCGTAGTTTTGGACATGGAGAAAGACATGGAAAAGCCACTCTTACTAGGGCAACCGTTCCTTGCCACCACCAAGGAATTGATTAATGTTCACGGTGGGGAACTAACCCTGAGAGTGGGTAACAAAGATATGACTTTTAAAATGATGAGTTTTATGGACCATACTCCGGACCCAGCTGAGTTTTGTCACTCAGTTAATATCATTAAAGATAAGGGGTCTATTGAGGATCTCCTGAGCTTAGAAGCGGCATTTCAAGAGCCTAAGTGTGAGGTGTGTAGAGTGAGCAACCAAGCTGTAGCAACTAAGGATCCTAAACCCTTAGAACTTAAGCCACTCCCACCACATGTCAAATATGTTTTTCTTGATGAAGAGGGCAGTGCCCTATAGTCATTGCCTCTGACTTAACTCCAGACTAAAAGGCAAAACTATTGCTTGTCCTCCAACAACATAAGCAAGCAATTGCTTGGAAGCTAGAGGACATCCAAGGAATAAGCCTGGCCTACTACACTCATAAGATTGCCATTGAAGATGGATTTAAGCCTGTTATCCAAGCACAACGAAGGCTTAATCCAAAATTGATGGAGGTCGTCCAGAAAGAAGTGCTAAGACTACTGGATGCAGGTATCATCTTCTCGTACATTCTCAGTAGATCCAATTACATAAAATCCTACTATATATAAAAAGAAAATGAAATAGTATATGTTGTTTCACGCCCATTTTGTCTAACATCAGTCCAAAATTATGGGTCAATGAAGCTCCTCAATTATCAAATCTTTTCTATAGTGAATTGAATGGGCCAGTGGATAGCTTTGGACACGTGAAGATGTTTCGGACTATTTACAGTGCATCTTCTCTGATGATGTATCTAGGTCCATATATCTATCTATCTCTATACATCAAGAAGAGGAAAATGGGAAAAACCTCTGAGACCCATGTACGTATCATTTTTTCCTCATCTCATCCACTCATCTGCTTCTACACAGGATAACACATGGATAAGAAATTGATTTCAACGGGCTTTGTCATGGGAGGAGAGGCGGTTGAAGACTGTAGCGGAATGGCTTCTGGTGAGGTGCTGGCATGGCATCCAACTAATAGATCTGCATTTCTCTCAAAGAGACGATGTGTCTGACTTTTGTCATTTTGATCTCTAAGATCTTGATTTTCACTATGCAATATTGAATGTTTTCTTAATCCATTTTTGGCAGAGGACCGGATTGTGGTGAGGATTATTGTTTTCCGTTCCTATCCAGTGGTGTGAGGGATGACCCTTTAATTTATCACTTTTCCACAATAAGAAAATTATATACGGAGTAACTTTCATGAGAAATAATTCTGATTGATTCTAAAGTGCAATCAATAATGTGCAGGCGGTATATATGATGGGGCTTAGTTATATAGGGATTACGGAGTAACTTTCATGAAAAATAACTCTCATAAGTCATACCAGTCAATTTGTTTCTGCAATGAAATTTTAATTTGGTCAAATAGTGGACAACTTTTTTAATTTGCATTTGTGGTGAATATTCTTTGGCATTGTTCCTTTTTGTTTTGCACAAAGATATATTAAATGAAAATAATGTGCTTGGTGAGATGTTATTATATTCATCTACTCACTACGACAGTCTTGGATGGATAAACTTTCATATATCAACAAATATATTTACGTTTTCTTCATTTCAAAATTTGCTTTAATTGTAGTTTTCCAGTTATACTCCCTCTATCTGTGACAACTTTTCTCTTTTACTTTTTTATCCGTCTAAAAAAATATTTCTCATTTCTTTTAAAAAGTTGCTTTTATCCATATTAATTCTTAACTTAAATATCACATTACATTTATTTACTATTAATCTACCTATCAGATCATATTTTTACCCATCACATCAAAAGACATTTTTGGAAACTTAACTACAAAACACACTCCTTTTAATGGAGGTATTTCCTCCGTTCTTGAAAATAATTCCAATTGTGACCATGTCTCTCTTTTTTATGTAGCACCATGTCTCTCTTTTTTATGTTTGGTTGTTTTCCTTAATATTATAAAGATATGTACGTTTGTGCACAGGTGCCATACATTCACAATTGGATCTCTTCAGTTGCCTATAACGATTCATTCATAATTTGTTAAACAACAGAGCGTAACTGTTGTTATCAAAGAGAAAGTTACATTTTGAACTATAGGTATTTAGTTTTATCTAAGAAAAATGTCTACATGTAAGAGAAAATTACATTTTGAACTATAGGTACATTTCTTTTTTTTTAAAAGAGTTATGTTTAGGTGATGTTCTCTTCATCTGATCTGAATATTTCTGATCTAATTGAAATAAATTTTAATTTGATTTAAATGTAGTTATATTAAAAACTATTTCTTATATGATCTGATCTGATTTGATCTGATCTAATTTCAAAAAGAAAAATAAATAAATACTCTGGGGTAATAAAAATAAGTTAAAGAAAACATGACCTTAGTATCCTAATTTTAGAGTACTACATGTGTATTGTGCAATCCCCCCTACTATATACTTCGGGGAATTGCATTAGACCTTACAATAATACTATTCTTATTGTTGTTACAAATGTAACTCACACTTGGTTGGTAATATGCATCATATTTGGTTGAAAAATTTATGGTTCATTTATATCAACGAATTAGGTGCCAAAGGAGAGTAATGAAATAAATAGTATAGTTGAAAGGAATTATTGGTGTTTACAAAAATGAGAAGGTGACAATTTTTGTTTTTTTTGGTAGTGAGAAGAAGAAGAGAATTGAAACTTGTGGAAAAACGCACACATACACAAAATATTTTTTGATGTTGAAGTAAAAATTAAGGAGTATTGTTTACTTCTTTTAGTTAATTTGTGGTTAATCCAAAATAATTTCTCATCTACAGAGTATTATTAGTTTTCGTTGGTTTGTTTTGTGAAAAACACAAACTTTGTTTGAGTTATGATATCAGTCGTCACTACCATTATTATATTAGGGTCTTAGTGGGTATTACTTTTTATAACTAAACATTCATTACTTCTACACAATGTAATTTATCAAAGCTTTATTTTAGAATTACAAATAAAAATTCTTCCCGTGCATTGCACGAGTTAGAATCTAGTAACTGATAATACTAAAATTACTAACATTTACTTAGTTGGTTACAAAAGTTGGTCAGTGTGTTGTAAGTGGTATGGGTAGGACTTGTTTCCCAAATATGGACACGACTATTTTTTTTTTTTTTAAAAGAACCTTAGCTGCAGGTTTCTTTTTATATTGGCCAAAGTTTAAAAACGTCAAGTAAGCAGAGTCAATCAGGAAGAAAATTCCTGAATAGAGTAATTGCCATATAGAACTCGAGAAAGTATTCATGTATAACTTTTTTCTGAAATGTCTCTCAAATAATAAGAGACAAGTATCATGTTATTGGTTCACAGTTGAGAATACAAATCAAATACATGAATGAAGCCTTGGGTTTCCTAATGACTAAATTGACTTAGAAGGCATAACGGTAGATTGCATCAGCTGCTCCATCTTCATCATTGCTCAAACCAATCACATTAGCCACAGCCTTTGCCTTCTCGGATCCATTTCTAAGAGCAACACCCAGACTAGCCAGTTCAAGCATCTCTACATCATTTTCCCCATCGCCAATGGCCATTATCTAAATACCCATAAAGATAAAAATAAGTTTCAGTTAGATGCATTATATATTTGAACCACAATGCTCTAAGCTTAATTCCATTCATGAACACTTGCTCTTGAGCATTTCTATTTCTGTATTCATGATATAATATAGCATATGTAATGAAGCCATTAGAGATTCTATTTAGGAACCTTGGTGCAAAACACAGTAATTTCCATCATCTCTGATGGAGCCAAAATTTCACCATTTTTTGGCTTTGGGGTGTGATGGAATAAATCAAAATGGATCTCTAAACTGTCTGCGCTTCTTTAATTAATGAAGTAGCAGTTAGTCAAGCAATGCAACTTTCGACGTTGAGCCGGGGGTCTCTTTGGAAACAGCCTCTCTACTTTCGAGTAGGGGCAAGGTCTGCGTACACACACCCTCCCCAGACCCTACTCTTGTGGGATTTAACTGGGTTGTTGTTGTTGTTGGTGCAAAACACAGTAAAGGCATGATGAGCTGAGTACTACTTAAAAACAATGCTCGCTTAATACCTCGTTTGGACTAACACCCAAATGATCAAGAAGCATTTTAACCCCTATGCCTTTGGAGGTTCCATACGGAACAATTTCAAGCATGTCTGGTACAGCTTGTACTACAGAAGCAAAATCCCCAGCTGCTTCCTCCCAATATGGCCTCAGCGTAGATGCCACTCCTTCAGCTGTGTCTAAGAAGATCATCTTCTGCAGATTCAGATATATTCTGTGGTGAGAAAATCCAAAATAGTAATTTTTGTGGCTGTCAAACATGTTTAGCCTTATAGCACATTGAGGTCGGTAAGTATTTTAATAGTGTCAAATAAGAGCATCTTCTGCAGATTTGGATATATTAACTGGTGAGGAAATCCAAAATACTAGTAGCACTTTTGTGCTGTCAACATGTTTGGCTTTGTAGCAAATTGAGGTAGTTAAGTAGTTTCAGATATAGTGTGTAAAAAAGTCTATCTTCTGCAAATTTGATTAATATTCTGTGGTGAGAAACAACAACAACAATAACCCACTTGAATCCCACTACTCTGGAGATATCAAACTGTGGTGAGAAAATAAAAAGAAAAATGTTTATGACTGTCAAACTTGCTTAGCCAGATAAATTCTGTGGCGACAATAACCCAAGAGTCTAGACGGGGACTACAGGGATATAGAAGATGATTTTTAGAACAAAGTATATAAAACAATCTTAAATAATTCATAGTAATTTATAAATAGACATTGATGTTGAAGATAGATCTCAACAGATTTTATACTGGCTGATAAAGCCAAACCGCCCAACCCTAGTGAGCAGAGGTCATATGTGCAATATATCCTACTACAATGAGCAAGTACTACATCTGATCCCTTTTATACAAGGAATCAAGTCTTTTTATAAGACAATGTTTTTATATTTTAAAAAAAACTATCACTCCCTCCGTCCAAAAATTATCTTCCCGTTTGGTGATGCTTAGCATGAGTAGTAGCAGCTTAACAACGGTGAGATGGTGGTTGAGCAGTGATGGTAAGGTGGTGATGGTGATAATGGGGGTGGGATGGGGGGGTGGTCGTAGTAGTTTGGCGGTTGTTAGGTGGTACCATGGTAGCATTGGTCAAAACATTACACAGTTACATGAGATAACACACCTGTATTTCTACTCCTGCCGAGAGTTGCTCAATACTAGAAACAATCTCTGCCTATCAACAGATCTCATGTCATAAAAAGAAAGTTAGACCAAATAGGTATAATTTAATTTTCTTAGAAGGACAATTAGGAGTACACATGGTAAACTCTGGACCTTTGGTTCATAATATATTGTGTGAAGTGATTCCACGGAAGGGTGCTCGAATAAGGTCAAACAGCGACCCTCAGAAAATGCAACAAGAGGAATGTTGTGGTTGACAGAATATACACATGCCTGCAATCAAAGAAAAGAGGGATTATAATTCATATAAATACGCGAGGAACAATTCTACAATAAAGCACAGTTGCTTAAAGCAACCCCACCCAAAATAAAATTGGTCCTACAGGTATTTAAAGCTAGTGACATATGAAGGTGTAACAAATTAAAAAGGCACAGTAGTTATTGAATTTGATGAATGAAAATTACAAGCTTTAGGAGCAAGAAATGCACTAGTGGAATTACTGGAATATATCTATACTCGTATTATTTTCAGTCAAATGCACAATTGACAATACCAGTCAATCAATAAGAGAGCTTATAGTTGTATACTTCAAGGATTGTAGAACAGAGGCAATGTTTTGATAAAAAAAATTCATTTTCTTTTTGGTACAAGCAAATAGACTGACACCCTGAATGTAAATTGATACTTAAAATAGTTGCAATTGTTATAGTAGTCAAAATTCCATATCTAGACAATGGAATCAAAAACCAACATTAATCATCATCGAAAATTGCTTCTCTGTCTGATTTTGCCCATAAAGTCTTCCATCATTTATAAAAGAATTGCCTTAAATTTCACATGAAACTGGGAACATAGTTTGGGAATGTAATCATCTCCAATGAAACCACTAGGGAAAAAAATCCTAGCAATTAAGAAAATAAAAACCTAATCAAGATATAAATCTTGTAGAAAGAGGATGTAAAAGTAATTTACCTCTCTACAGATATTTTGGTCTAAATTCCTTCTTGCAATTTCCCGACCTTGTCTACCATATACCAGGAGCCCCTAAAGTTTTGCAAAAAGAAGAAAAGCATGGTGACATTGTATAATAAAATAACTTTCAGTGACATTCATTAACAACTCACTTGTTTTTTCATGAACATTAATTCCATCTCCATGTTTATATATAAAATGACTAGTATGGGACTAAACCAAATTGAATGTGAAACCAAAGTTTCTAAAACTAGAAAAATGGAGTTACTATGAAGCCATCTACTAACTAGAAATTTAGAAAAGTTTTTCAATCATCTGAATATTTCAAAAGGAAAAAAAAAACTTTACTCCCTCGGTTTGCTTAACCAGATTTCTGTAATTAAAAAATAAAAGAATTCACATTTCTCAAACATTCAGTGACAAGAAAACAATTTTGTTTTCTGAATTGGAAAAAAGTTTTCATGCAACCAATCATCAATGGTAGCCACGGTCACAACATTCACCAATACCGGCTACGAATATCATCATCACCGTTGGTAACCACCATCAATGCCTCGATTGTCCATCCCAACCACCACCAGTAATCAGTGTAACCATCACAATCACAGACTGTCATTGTAAGCAATCTTGTCCACCATCACCATTTCCATTGTTTATCCTAACTCAACCAACACAAAACACATCTCCCCTTAAGGCCAAGAAAGTATGATTGCCATCTAAGCTTAATAGTTGTTGATTCCATCAGACACTACCACCCTCGCCTTTCACGCATCTCAAATAGGGGATCACAAAAAAGTCACATTTCTTGTGAACAAACTGTTATATTTCAACTTATATAACGCAAGTATTTACCTTTAAAGAGTCATTGCCTTTACATAGAAATTACAATATTGAACACACATTTCTTTTCCTGTGATAAGATTGAATTTGATGGTTCATTTTGTGCCTATTTGGTAAGGGTTATTTGGATGAAATAACTAAATTTTATCATACAAAAGGCATTGAGTAACATCCCTTACAGCCAAATACGTCAAAAACTAGTTTTTAAGAATCCTAAAAGCAAAACTTTTCTTTTATTAATAGTAGACACTAATACTTACTCCCTCCCACCCTCCATCCTTAAATAAAGTTCATTTTCACTGTTCGCAATGTCAGACTATATCATCTTTCATTACTTATTTACTGTAATCATTTGTACCAATAAAATTGTCAGGTCACATCTCGTTCAATAGAATTTTATGTAGCTTTAGAATTTATAAATTTAATTTTCTAATCTTTCACCCATATTTAAATAAATTATATTTAAAATAATTTTAGTCAAACGTTGTAAACCGGATCAATAAGTTTATTTAGGGACAGAGGGAGTATATATTTCTTGCACACTTGTATATTCAAGCTGGGAGGACAATACATCCTTGAATAAGATGTGAAGCACATCTATATGAATACAAATTTTCAAGTTTATTTGAAATCTTAAAACACTCTAAGGGCCTGTTTGGCGAGCCAATAAAATCTAAGTTCTGATTCAAACAAAATCGATTTTCTTCACAAAGTGTTTGGTGAACCGTATCAGGGGTTGAGTCTTGATATCCCTGGAATGTGAACGCCTCCAAAAGAGTCTTTTGAAATCCCCTGATGCTACCCCAACCACAACCACCTCACTAGCATCGCTTTGCTGCCACCACAATCAACATTGCTGTCACCCCAACCACCACCATCACCATAACCATCTTTACTTAATAATATTGGTTCCATGGAATGTGAACGCCTCCAAAAGAGTCTTTTGAAATCCCCTGATGCTACCCCAACCACAACCACCTCACTAGCATCGCTTTGCTGCCACCACAATCAACATTGCTGTCACCCCAACCACCACCATCACCATAACCATCTTTACTTAATAATATTGGTTCCATTTAATTTCATTAGAATTTTCATCAAAATATTGTGTTCTAGGTTTCAAAACTCATTCCATTCCTTCCACATTTCAATACTCATTACATTCCAAGTTTCTAGCACTGTTTGTTCACCAAACCGGCCCTAGTTCTTGTATGAAACACCTTTTTGACAGCATCAATGCAGGAAGATCTCGCAAATGGAGAAGGACCATCAAGGATGAGCTATGAAATAACGTTCAGCTTAAGCTAAACTCAGAGACAAGAAGAATATAGACGAAGAAGGTGCACTGGAATGATTTGATATTATTCAATGTATCAACTTTACAATCATTAGGACTCATTAAGAGATTAGAGCTTAACTAACTCAACTAATCTCTCAACTAATTCCTTACTAATGCTTACATGGCTCTTCCTGCAACATTCCTTCCTCTTAAAAGAAGAAGGCTTCCCTTACACAAGTATTACATCACAAACATACAACGCTAGGCAGTAAAAGGTTCAAGAAACTTTTGTTCCATTTCCTTATCATCTCTTCATGAAGCATCTTCCACGCTTTGGCTTTCCCACTGCACTACTACTGCTTTGTGCCTTGTTTTATCATCCGCCTTTCAGTTATTGCAGTGGGTTTAATAGAAATAGCCACATCATTTCCATGCAGCCAGATTGGAATAGGCTGTTTGGGTAGAACTCCTCTGAATACCTTTATCTGAGAGACTGAGACACATGAAAGTATGAAGGATTTGAGATGATTGAGGTAACTGCAACTTATAAGCAGCTTTTCCCACCTTAGATTGTATTTGAAATGGCCTATAGGGCTTTAGTTTAAGCCATATCCAATCTCCCACTTCAAGTTGTCTTTCAGATCTATGCTTATCTGCACGGTTTCTCACTTTCTCTTTCTTTCTCTTCTTTGGAGGGACCAGCAATAGCCTCGTTGTTAATCTCCCCTAGAAGATTGTAGACCACCTCATACGGTGTCATTTGAATAGAGTGAAAATAGGCGTTATAACACAATTCTGCCAAAGGAATCCAATTGGTCCATTCCTGGGGATACTCACTACTCATGCATCTTAGATAAGCTCCCAAACACATATTGGCAACTTCTGTTTGCCCATCTGTTTGAGGGTGATAAGAAGTTGGCAAGAGCAACTCTGTACCTTAAATTGACATCAAGGCCTTCAAAAAATCACTTATGAATATCTTCTCTCTATCACTTGCAATAGACTGAGGCCACCCATAGAGCTTGAGGACATCATATCATATATATATATATAAAGTAGGGTTAATTAGTTGTGGGGATGACACTTGGCAGATGACATGGCGTATGATGTGGAGTCTTATAATGCCACGAGGGTTACGAGGAGCATCGGTGGTTTTTGAACGGACACTCCAGCGGAGAAGATGAACGATTCATATGCTCCCATCTGTTAAATGTCATCTTAGATTTCCCTCTTTCTAACCACCAAAGGAGCTCGATTTTGCCCTATAGGTCTCACGGCATCGCCGATTTCACAGCTAAGAGCGCCAATGATTCTGCCGTTCTCGGACTTTGATTTCATTTTAACACCACCTCAAGACCACTACCTGCGGCGAGTACAAGAAGATGGTTTCGACGATTTCGTCGCATAGATCTCCGAACTCTGTCGCCTGCGGGATGACGGCCATGGCGACCGCCTCTGCTTCTTTGTCCCTTCCCCCTGTTTCTTGATTTTTCTTCGCCATCTATTGCTCATGAGCAACTACCGAGGCCGACGACGTCAACAAAGAAGACACGGCAGGTACAATGGCTACCTCAAGTATGTTTCGATTGTTTTTAGCATTAGTTAATTATATCTCATACTAAAAATTCGGCCATGCTTACCCATGAATTTCACGGCTAGGGTTTATAATAATCAATATTTTCAGATTCCCTTCTAGCAATCTCAGATTCACGTCTAGGGTTTATAATAATCAATATTTTCACCCCAATATCCCTGCTATATATATACAAAAGCAGGATTTTTTGTTGCTCTGATGAAGAATACTCTTAGGACCTGAACGATGGAGATGACAATGACCTCAACAATTGTTCATGCTACCTTTGGTGAGAAGTTCTGTAAACATCTTCCATTAAAGATACTTGACACTGGCTTTTGCCTTAAAGGGCAACCTTTCAAATTTTTGAAGTTCCTGTAAAATATTTTAAACAGGTTGTGGAGGATGATCAATTGACCATGAGTGTGGCTCTATAGTGAGGTACACATCTGTTTCTTTATTTAAACTTTCATTTTCAATCCTCAAATAAAATCATTGTTTGACCTTCCTAAGATATAGAGAATTAAACTCTAATGTGAGTTTTGGTTTTTAGCTGGTTCAAATTGAGCTCTTTTAGATTTTGGTTGTTTATAGGTTTTGGGGTTAATTTGAATGGCCTCCGGGTGATGGGTCTCGAAGATTTTATGGTATACATTATATCATAAAGGAAACACTTCTTTAGAAGGAAGCTGCTCAAAGAATGACCTAAGTGTAACCCATTTACTTTTATTTTTTGTGATATTTTCATCGTCTCTTAGTGATATTAGAATTAGAGAATACATTGACGGTAGTTGTTAAGATTTTTTAATGATAGATTCCTTTTTCGTAAATATTGTTTTTGTTGCTGTTCACATAAATTCATAAATCCTTGGCAGGTGACATGGCGTATGATGTGGAGTCTTACAATGCCACGAGGGGTATGAGCATTGGTGGTTTTTGAACGGACCCTCTAGCAGATGAACGATTCATTTCTCTTTCATTCATGTATCTATGCTCCCATCTCTTAAATGTCATCACAGATTTCCATCTTTCTAACCACCACAGGAGGTTGATTTTGCCCTATGGGTCGACTGAGAGTGGCAATGGTTCTGTTGTTCTCGGATTCCAGTATCGTTTCACTCACCGCCTCTCTCACAAACGATGAAAACGTTTGAGGCTCATAGAGGCCATTGAGGGGGCTGGCCTAGCAAGACCACTAGCTGCGATGAGTACAAGTGTACAATTATGAGTTTTCTTCCTTCAATGTGGCGGTAAGTGTTCAAACTTCAATGTGTTTTTTATGTTGGAGTCGTGTCTTTAATATTTCATTTCTAATGAGTTTACTCAATGCTCAAGGTAGAAAAGTTCAATTCTCAGGTCCCATCAATCAATCTTCATTTTCATTTTCTTTCATTTTCATTTTCTTTCTATTCTCTTTTTATGTATTGATTTTATCATACTTTAGAGAATAAGAAAATTAATAATGAGAAGATGCTTATATGACTCTCAATTTTCTCAACTCTTCCAGATTTCCCTCTTTCTCTAGAATCCTCAAGCTTGAAACTATAAGTAACATTTTTCTTCCTTCTCATGTGTGCTTGGAGTTGTTCTAATTCATTATCTGCTACGAGGTAGGTTTTGTCACGTTGGGGTAAGCCGAAATGTTGCAACCATCATATATATATATATATATATATATATATATATATATTTATTTATTTATTTATTTATTTATTTATAAAGTAGTGTGTTTAGGTTGTGGTGTTGACACGTGGAAGCTGATTTAGAGGGTGACATGGAAAATTTGTACTCCACATGGGGAACACAACAATGAGAAAACCATCGGACGGGCAGAGAGATCCGTAAACCAAGGGAAACGGCAACAACACAACAATTAATGAAAACCGAAATCTGAACCCTGAACCTGTCAACCGGCACTAAAGTGAAAGGAAGCCACCAGGTGAACATCATTTATTCTTCGAATTGCAGCATAGAGGTAATATCACTTCTTCAAATGTGATAGGGGAGAGTCTTGCGTATTCTTGAGGCAGATGAGCGAAGAACAAACCGCCAAGGCAGGACAGATGTAGCTCTAACGCAGCTTCTTCTCCTTCAATTCTGAAGTTCAAATTATAATTTAGGGTTCCACTAATAATTTATTTGGTTTGTTTCATTTCTGTTGGGAATTTTGATTAATTGATTCCAGTTGCTTTCTCTTCCCCTGTAGCATATGATTGTTCAATTTCTAGCAATTAATTTTTATTATTTATTTTGGCATTTCTTTGTGTAGGGTGTTATTCTAGGCATCCCTGCAGAGTTAACCAAAGGAAAAGCTGTCACGATTGCTGTCACGATTGGTATCCCTTCTGTGAGCTTGGTTTATATCTATTAAACACTATTTGTCATATGTTTGGTCTATCTTCTTATTTCTTAAGATTTAAATGATTGATATTTTTTAATCTTATTTATGAAGTCCCATTTGTGAAATATCTTCTTTGATTCGTATTTTATAACTTATTGGGATTTATTTTATAATATTTGAAGATGAGTGTTACCTTAGATGAAAAAATAGTGTTATTTGAAGGGTAGTGTTGCTACTACCATGGATAATCGCTCTTAGGCTGCTACTATATATGAACAATTCATCTAAGAGTACTGCTCCTGTTCCAACAACTCATTTGATTTGCTCTTAGGTTTTGGAAGCTAAGAATGCACACAGAATAGACCCAAACCAAAACCAAAAGAAAAAAATAGACCTAAACCCAAACCAAAAGATTACCATTTCCAAAACCATGTAGCATGTAGAATATCTCCATTCACTCTTTCCAAACAAACCTAAACCTCATCACAATAATAATTTACGTCTAACTCACTACATTTAAATTATAATAGTCGATGGACACGAGCTCATAATATACTTTGCATATATAATTCTTCTAAAACTTTCTCAAATGGGTATACTTTCTCTCAGTGTACGTTGCAGTCTAGGCTTTTAATGTAGCAGGTTTGACTGACCACTGGAAATGCTTTGGGATAGTACTGCAGGATAATTGAATGCTTTGAGATATGCTTTTATTTGATTGTGCTTCCTCATTGCTTTGAGATTACCTTTTATTTCACTCCAACAATGTAAATCAAATTATTTTAATTCATTTCACTTTCTCTTTACTGTTAGAATTCATTGATTATCAAATTATTTTAATTCGTTTCACTTTCACCTACACAATTTTTTTTTATCTTTCTTAGGGGAGGTTTTATTTTCAATACCTCATATGTTCCTAAAGCTTTGGTTTTGATTTTTGAGAAAGTTCTGAAGACAATACCAATATTGAAATATAAATATTTCTATAACATAGTCAAGGTTCCAGGATTGCAAATCGAGCTAATTTGTTGTTAGTGACGAGTATTGTAAGAAATTAATTTACCAACTTTTTCTTAAGTTCTGTTTTGCAGTGAAATAACTTGCAATTAGAATACTCTGTATATCATTTTGTTTTGTGTTCCTGATCAATTGTGTAAGATTTTTCATAATGTGCTCATGTTATTATGTAAATATTAATAGTTGATTTGAGAGTATATTTATTATATGCTTATTTTAAGACAATGTGGGTATTACTTTAACATGGTATTTTGGCATCATTTTTGAGTTTATGAACCCTTAATTAATTTATGTTTCTGTTCATCTCTTATAATGTCTGTGGTTGTTCTCCCTTATTGGCTTATCACTGTATTATGATGTTTTTTACTTCTCAAGTTCTCAAGATCTTGACAAGAGAGAAGGGATTTTTACTGCTTCATGATTCAAATGACAATGTAAGTTAATCTAATCTCTTATGGTCTCTTTTTAATTTTTTTAATGGTGTCTTTTTTGAACATGCTATTTGTTATACTAAAAAAAGCACTTAGACAATTGGTTTGGTGTTGTAAGAAAAAAATAAAACCTTCACTTAGGCAACAAGAACTGGTTTGGTGTTAGAGGGTGTATATATGTATCATTATCCTTTTCAGGTGCACATATGTGTCATGTGAATAAGATCTCAAAATACTCTAGATGCCCATAGTCACATCCTTATGTTGTTGTTCTTTTTTGTTTTTGTAGGCTTTGTATTTCTCTGTTCAATTTTAGAAGCAGCTGTTTGAACACTATTCAAGTATCAAAAACTTTGCTAATGCAGATGAAAGTCTCTTGACATGGAGATTTATTTATGCAATTGATAAATAACTTATATTTCTGGGTTGAGTTCAAAACTATTACTTCTTAATACATCATTCCTAATGATATTGTCAATTTCAAATTTTCTTTTCATTAATAGAACAACTTTTAGAAAAACCTTGTAGTCTCTCCCTATTTTTTTCATCTCTTGGAACTACCTTTTTTTCAAAGTCATTGGTTTGATTTATGACTATGATGTGGTCACTTAGTTTTTGCAAGAGTAGTTGCTTGATTTTGGGTGTTTGGATATTGATTTTGACACAAGTTTCTACTCACGGGTTGTAGTAATGGTTATGGCAAAGGCAAATATCAGTCTTGGCTAATGGTGATGGCCACTTGCTTGGTTTGCTTTGATGATGGTTTCTTTAGTGCCCAATTTGGTAGAGCATGTTTTTGTAAAAATAGGTCAACTTTATTAACTTCTAGAAGGATTTTAGTTTTACTTTGTTCTTTGGCTTAGGTTGCTTTTTTAACAGGTCCTAGACTGTTAGGAGACTTTGTCATGGTACGCTATTTGACTTATTGATCATGGAATTTTTTTTTCCGTTTCTTCTCCTAAACCCGGTTTTGGTCATACCTCTTAAGAGTTACACTCCTATTTTTAGAGGGTCTTTAATTTAGTCCTCTTTTATATTTTTAATTTTTTTGGCATTTATAAACTTTACTATTCTTTATTTTTTAAAAACACATGAACAAAATGGTGCTAATTAACATCCAGGGGCATAACAGGCATAACAGACAGAAACTAATTTGCATACAACAAACACGTGCATATATCCCCAGCCCGTGCGAAGCACGGGGTAGACAACTAGTTGTCTAAATAAACTTGGGCTACCTCTGCAGCTGAAAAGGGGTTCCCCAATGTCATAAAATGAGCATATTTGCTAAATCTGTCAACCACCACCAGTATGACTTCTTTACCTAATTACCTCCAAATATTGGTAAGCCTTTTATGAAGCCAATAGAAATGAAATGTCTTTCCAAACCACATTAGCCAATAGAAATGAAATGTCTTTATATATATATATATATATATATATATATATATATATAGACACACACACAAAGCACTGCACACTCTCACCACTCACAACCACACCTTTATTTCTCTACTTTCAATTTTTTCTCTTTTTTCAATGGCTTTAGGCAAAAACAATAAATCCCTTAATACTCAAGATGATAGTGAGACCCATATTAGCAACACACACCGTTATGATGAAGTTGATAATGAAGATGAAGCTGTTGAACAACCAGAAATGTTATTCTTGTTTTTGAAGCTATTGAACAAACACAATCTTTTGTTTTTCTATGGGATTTTGTAACGTTATGCACTCATGCTCATCTTTTTTTTTAACTTATGTTTTGACTTTTGGTACACCAAACCAAATACATGGTACACCGTACCGCTTCGTACCGAAATGAACCTACCCCCCCTTCGTACCAAATTCGTCACCTCTACCAAATTTTGTACTCGTACCACGTACCTGTATCGAAACGTACCGCAATTTAGGTGACTTGGAGGAAAACCAAAAGCTCGTGTAGCTTTTGAACTCCAGTGAAAGTTTTCCCAAGCATCCTAAAACATTAACAGTGCTCATTTGAGCACACAACTATTACATTAGTGCTCAACAAGCACTCCAACATTACATTGACATTCACCGAGCACTCAAGCACAAAATTCATGCTCACAGAGCACTCAAAACACCTTTTATACTTTTCTCTTTTTCCGTTTTCTCATTAAAAAACAGAAACACCATTGAAGCTAATATTTATTCCATAAGGTCGTGATACAAGATATGGGAGAAAAAAANACTCCAGTGAAAGTTTTCCCAAGCATCCTAAAACATTAACAGTGCTCATTTGAGCACACAACTATTACATTAGTGCTCAACAAGCACTCCAACATTACATTGACATTCACCGAGCACTCAAGCACAAAATTCATGCTCACAGAGCACTCAAAACACCTTTTATACTTTTCTCTTTTTCCGTTTTCTCATTAAAAAACAGAAACACCATTGAAGCTAATATTTATTCCATAAGGTCGTGATACAAGATATGGGAGAAAAAAAAGATGGAAAGAAAGAAAGAACACAATGACATGAAACTTACAAAGGCCCCACTTGGTTCACATAAGGTTACAAAAATGACCCACAAAACTCATTCCCTGAACCCTTCCACCCCTTTAGGTTTCCTCATATGGTATTAGAAAAGTAAAAAACAAATGTGTCCTCTTATTTTCAGTAAAAAACCCTTCCAACCCTTAAGCTTCTCAAAACAGAAATTCTCAAGAAATCCTATGGAAGAAAAAACATTTAAGATTCTTAAAAAATCAATCTTCACATAATCACATTTCTGCACAACTTATAATAATTAACCACCACTACAGCATTACTAGCTTTTGCATTTGCAGCATCAATTCCCCTTCTGCAAACCTAAAAAACCAGAGCACAAAAGACAGACTAAATTCCGACATGGATATATTGGCTTTGTTGCATTGCTGCAACCTTGCCGCTTAGAAAGGAAATTAAGCTATCTGTGGTCTGAATTGCTGATGCTTATGATGGCTTGGCTATGCTGCCCTAATGCTACAATTTGCTTCAACTGTCGCTGCATCGGATTGTAGTATTCTTTGCTTTGTTTATATTTTAATCAAACACTAGGTGTCTGGTACAGGTCTGTGGAATGAAACTACCACAGTTCCAATCGCGATTCTAAAGCCATACCCGATATTGAACCAAATGAGGCCTAAATAGAAGTTTTTATTCTAATTTAATAGCAGAAAGGGAAGAATCTTAGCTTAAGAGGAAAACACAATAGTGAGATGTATGCTACAAATTGCTGGAATAGTAACTAGCTCTGAAACAACGTTGAAAATTGGGATAACACTTAGAGTCTAAGACTCTTCTTTTGTTATTAACACATAAACAAAATTATATTTTCCTTATACACTTGTATACCCAAAATATGAAGACAGTGCTTCCTTAAACTGGAAAAAATAGGGACTAATATTTTTAAACAGACCATGACACACCTTTTAGTCTATTACTCTATTACGCACACTACTTTGCACCTTCTAGGACACTATTTCTTATATATAACACTTTTGACATTCTGTATTAGATTTATTATGCTCTATTTCTTTATGAAATCATGATCAACTCTATAAACTAATAATGATGAAGGAATTTTTTTATCAGAATATGAGTAAAAAACTTAAAGTCATTTGACTAACAAAGCCTAAGGAGAATCTCCCATTATTAAAAAAATATTGAATTAATTTCCACATTATTTTGATTTATGATAACAACAACAAACCCAAAATAACATCAAGATGTATGCAACCCTAACTTCTGCTAAACCTTTGATGCATTGCTTCATTTACTACTAAACCTTCACAAAAAGTAAGAAGCAAATGAAATTTAGTGTCATTTTGATTTAGTCTATTAACAAGATAACTCCCTGAAATATAGGTCTACTAACATAAAATGGCTTTGAGAATTAATTGGCCTAAACAATTTTAATTAAAAAAATACTTGACTTATTCAATAATCTTAATCCTAAATTTTTTATGAACTTACACTACTTCCTAAAATAACAACTAAAGCCCTTAAAATAGAAATTAATAAAACACAAATCTATTTTTTTCAAGATCAGTGTTCCTGATCGGTATTCTATCGGGAAAAGGACTAAACTAGGAGTAAAACAAGGAGAAAGTACCAAAATAGGAGCTCCATGTTTTTATTCCGAAAATAGAAGTTACAATGCCAATATATAGGACAAAAAAATACATGGGATGCCACTATACAGTGTAACAGTGCAAACTCTTATTTTGACGATAAAACATAGAACTCCTATTTTGAGGATAAATGTTATGTTTTACTCCTATTTTGGGGTGATTTCTCTATTCTATCGCTTGGTAAATTTTCCTTGTCCTCAAGGCAAATGTAAACAAACAAATTTTGTATATATGGGGGTTTAGTTAGGGGCAGCTCAAAACCAATATAAAGCTGGCATCAAACTGTATCTGCCACTGGAAACAGGCCTCCAACGTGTTGAAGTTGTTTCTGCTACGGTACCCCACAATGTATTATAAGAAACGATTGAACCCATTGTGGCAGATCCATTTATTTCTTTTCTGCAGAAGGAATTGTCCTTTGTTATATTTGTGAGATTCCTAAGTGAGGAAGAGAATGTATCTTGCATTCTTGGTACATGAGCATAAGCCTCCCTTTAAATTTTAGTGCTAGGATAGCCATTTTATAGTTGATTTAGAGTTTATATATAAGCATCCTTGCTTCTTGGTTTCTAAATTTTCTTTCTACCAACCTCCAAATGAAATCTATGGGCAATGACTCCTTTGCTAGTCAGGCATATGTTGAAACATAGTGCCTCGAACTTCAGAGGTTGCCGCGTTAAAATTAATGACGTCAAGGCGAGCTATAATATAAAATAATTGGTGTACTTGATTACTTGTATGCAGAATAACAGTTAGATGGGAAATTGTATGGAGAGAAAGGATAAACAGAATTTGTGCAGGACCCAGAAGGAGCTAGTACATATCATATGTCGTTGATATCAAATGAGAAACCCAAGATAGGTAGGGGAATTAAGGAGAATTTTCATTAAATTATGAAATCAGGATTGCATAAAATAATAAAGTTGAAGGAAAATCTTTATGCAAATATGAGTCATAATGTTAAACTCGTATGCCTAACAATGCCCAGGAGAATCTCCAAAGATAAAATTAAACATTGAACTAATTTACAGATAATTTCACATATCATTACACTAGATATTTACAGAGAAAATAATGACTCCCTAAATCTTAGCTCCACTAGCAACATTTCCCTAAAATTTAGGTTGCCGAACTCATGACTTAGAGAATTAGCAAACGTAGATATATATAGTAAAAATAAATAAAATGCTTGATCAATGATCTTAGCAGAGTACATAGAGCTTAAACTTGTCCTGCACCTAATAAAATAAATTATGCTAATATATTTGTTCAAATTCAGACTTCCTAATTGGTATTCTACCAATAGTAAACTTCAAGAAATTATTCAGTTTTTTGTTACCACCTCCCCTTCCCGTCCCAAAAATAAGAGGCATGTTCGTGATACTAATATCAGTATTACAAACAAAACTTTCCATTAGGACAGAAGTAGCATTGAATTATAACCCATTTTCATACTAAAGACATTAAATATGTTTTCCCCATTCTGAAAGTTTATTGAAAAGTAAACAATCTAAGTTATTGGAATAAAAATTACATATCCTATGCCAAAAGGCTATTGAAAAGTAATATCTACAATTTTAAAAAATTCATAATCCCACTTAAGTTTAACCAATTTGAATAAACAATATTTGCAAACATTAACAATACCTGCAAGAACACGCCAGGAGAAACCTCTGAAATTATGCCATCCTTTCCTGCTAAGTTAGCTGTCTTCATCAGATTTATGACAGCAGGACGGGTCTACTCGTGGCAAAATCAAAAGAATCAGGTACTACTTAAGTTCACAGAAAATCCAAAATAGGTACACACATATGCTGTTAAGCTAAAACTATAAATTCAAAACTCCAATGAGAAGCTTAAGAAGAATGTGTACTCACTTTTCCAGTAGCTATCACTACCTTTACACCCCTAGAAGTTGCCTCTTTCAAAGCGTGTGCTGTTGCAAGAGAAATCTGACTACTGGTATTCAGAAGAGTACCTTCCATCATAGGAGAGAGAAAAAATCAATACCCTGTAAATAAGTGACAACTTGCAAAGGGAACGCTTCCCAGCATCATAATTGGATATCTTACCATCCATATCACAGAAGATATATCTAAACTTTGGTCTGTAAAATCGAAGACTCCCTTCCCTCTTCCTGTCTTTAAACAATTAGATGTGGAGTCTTCAGTGACCTTAGCAATTAAAGTATACATGTTTATACTTCATAGAAGATAATTTCCATTGAAGAAGTCAACACGTCTAAATTACCATCAGCAGTCTCAATAGAAGTACCATCTATGTCATAAGAACTATTAATTAACCCTTTCCCCTTCCACCCCAGCCTCTTTAAAAGTGACTGCTCCGCCTCTTCCATTTCAGTTTCCGCCTCATCACTAATTTCATGATCAAATCCCAAAATATGTAGTAATCCATGAACCTACAATAAACAAATCTGTAATTAGACTTTTAAATTGTAGCTGATTTTCAGTTAAAATCCAGAGGTATTGGAATAACGCTCTTGGGATGGATTATGATACATGAGCAAGATTGAATAGCATATAAACCAGCCATAACGGGCCGCTGCGCCTGAGCCTTGCTTATGAGTTTAGGAACGAGTAGTGATCTACTAATCTACGTTGTGGCGGCTCCTAAAAATTCAAACATGGAAGCCGGTGTTTAAGGAGCTTTCCTACTATAATATATTAGCATGTAAAGCAGTATCGTGGATTGGAACTAAAGGTTTCAGGCTTTGCATGAATAGGAATGAATTCATGGAGTGCAGTTTCAGCAACTAAAGGTTTCAGACTTAGCATAACTATGAATGAATTCTTAGAGTGCAATTTCAGCACTGAGTCAAAAGTTGAGGCGAAGATTGAGTCTGAACCCATTGCCAAAAGGGATAGTTTCTGATACCTTGGGTTCATAGCCCATGTTGAAGGAGAGATTACTGAGGATGTTGCTCATCGTATAAGGACGGGCCGGATGAAATTGACACTTATGTCTCGTCCCCGGTGCCTTATGCGAAAAAGATGTGCCACTGCCACTGAAAGTAGAAGGCATGTTTTACATGGAAGTGGTATGTCGGGCTGATGTATGAGCATAGTGTTGGGCGAAAATGAGTCAAACCATCGCCATGGAAACTTTTTTGTGGCGAAGGAGACCCAGATCGCCAATGGCGCCAAATAGTGATCACTAGTTGCGCCCCTTATAAGCATTGGAGTAATTACAACTGTGACTTTCAACAACTCGCCCCACCCAACTCATTTTAAAAACAAGTTGAGGCCAAGTCCTATGAATTTTGACCTGGCATACGCCTATTGGGGAGAGATCTTTGCACCTTTGTATCCAATTACTATCTTTGTCCCTAAATAAAGTCCTAGGTGAAACTATGTTGCTCTTCTTTACCTGCTTACTTTAATCATTTATTACAATAAAATAGTGTTATCACTACTTGTTTTGTAGAATTTTTTATATTGTTTTTAAATGGAGTATGTAATTTTTTTTTAATATTACATCAATGTTTAAATACAATGAATTGAAAATAAAAATCAGTACCCTAAACCAAAATATTGAAGTTTATTCAGGGAAAGGAGTAAAACATTTAAGCAATAATATTCATTCCCTTGCGTTATTACTTGTTCTTTACAAGTGAAATAGTTAACACTAGAGTCAGTTTCAAAGCAAAGATCATCCAAGAGGGATGGGTAACAGGGAGGAAGACGACGACGACAAGAACAAACTCAGTTGAAATCCAGTGATTGGGGCCTTTGGAGGGTGAGTGTAAGCAAACCTTACCCCTACCACGAAGATGTTGATAAATGTGGAGATGCACAGCCCACACAATTAGTGTTGAGCCTTGAGGCGTTGCCAAAAATACACACACAATGGCATCTAGGGGGGGCCCATAGACCATATAAGTCTTGGTCGTGGAATGAAGAGGTAGAAGTTAAGGTCAAGGTTTAAATGATGACGTTTTGAAGACTTACTAGTGGGTAAGTATGAAGATGATAAGAATACAGTAAGAAACTTTTAAGGAAGCTAATTGAAAGGCATAATAGACATATACTAAACAAAATATGAGATATTAGGTGCTACCTTTTTTCTTGAGTGCTAAATTGTTAAATTGTAACTCTTTTGATTCACAATATATTAGTTAATGACTGCATGCTAAATGAATAGTAATCATTTGATAATAAATTGCATTCCCTAATATGAAATACACATTAAAATTGTGTTAGGTACTTAAATAACCTATTTTTAAAAATCTCAATAATTATATTAAAATGAAAAATACATATATTATGGTATATTTCTAGGAAATGCCTAGGCAGCCTTCCAATGCCTGCTAAGTGTCTACTACAGCACTGGGAGAAAAATTCCCTTCATGGACTGTGTTCCACACTTATCATGGAACACCTCAAAGTTTTAGGTTCACCGCCCAAAATCGATAACATTGTGATACCATGTTGATTAAAGAAGAAAACAATGTTTTTGTTGTATTCAAAATAAGAAGATCCTTACACACACATGAACATAATAGACACTTCAAGCAGCCACCTAAGGATAATCACAAGACAATAATATGAAGCATGTACTTAATCACAAAAGACTTGCTTTTTTGTTTTTGAGAAAGGTTTAATAGCTTATTTTAACTAATCCTACACAACTAAAAAATATGGTGTTAAAGCAATCTCAAGTTGTCTGGTTGTGGTAGTGGTATATTTGTTCCTACAAGTCCCACCACGATAGATGCATGAGATATTGGACACACGATCTAGATAATGAAATGTAGGGGTATTCAAGAATAGCACATATATGTTCACTAACCAGAAGGATCCGTATCTCATCAAGGAGTGTATGCCCCCTTTCCTCTGCTTGCCTAGCAGCTGTCTCGACAGAAACTACTATGTCACCCAACATGAGCTGTGTAATAAAGACTCACACTAGGCTTCCTTAAAAAAACTTATGCAATCATGTCAAGAAAATATCGCATCTAGTCTTTTACCACAGGGAGTTTAAGTTCAGGAATATGCTGAGACATTGAGAGGACATCAGTAGGCTTATTTTCATCTCTCCATTCTTTATTAAGTGTGCGGATGAACTCATCATTGCAAAGAAGTAAAGATAACTCAACACTATCAAAACAGCCAACATCCCCAATTGCAGTAGATCTAGTTTTATACTCTGAATCTTTGAGACTATCTAGCGCTAATTTTATCGCTGTTGGCACATTGAGACGGAGCATTTCAGCAATATCCTGCAATGATGAACCAAGGCATAAAAAAAATTAAAATATCGCAGGTGGCATATTTGATACTTGATGAAATTAACTTCAATTTTTTGCTAAAACTTTGAATTAACATGATTACACAAGTATGTGTACAAATTCATGAGAGCTTACAGCTATTGAGTGTTTACTAACACAAAGAGGTCTATAATATACTGTCTTTTATATTAATCTACTATCTATTGACGATAGTTACTCGCCCAACTCCACTGCATAAATGATATGACGCCTGCACACATTGTATTCATCTATTGACTGCACATGTATTCATCAAACCATTTAAAATAGATTTTGAAAAAAAACAATTGAAAACAACCAGAAGAGTATCTGCATATATTTTAGCTACACACCAGAACTTCAGAGTCATCAGGCAACTGCTCTTCAATGCAGATATTTACACTGAGTTCCAGTTCCTTCCCTTTCCTCTTTGCCGGACGCCTTGAATGCTTCCTGTACTCTCTCCTAGACAGGAACACTCTCCCGAACAAACGTTCCACGCTCCAACTACGGAAATATTTGCGGCGCGTGCCATTGCCGAACCTTCTCTCAAAAATCAAGAACGGTTTGGTTGACACAGTCGGGAATGAAAAGCAAGTAGACGGGGGAGACAGCCTGAAATGCGAACGCAATGGAAAGCTAGCCGCGGCGACGGAGGTGGAAGAGATGGCGCGTGGAAAAACTCGCACCAACATAGCGTCACCGGATCGAGAATGAGACAGCGGACGGTGGGTATCACGGGGTGGGGTTGGAGAATGCAGAGAACCAGATTTCTAATGCTGGTTTAATAAAGGGCATCGGTTTATGGTTGGTTTTAGTGGACTAGATTTTAGTGGTGGGATAAGTACACAAACATTAATAACTTAAGGTAGTGTTTGGCAATTAGCATTTTATTTCAACTCATGCATTTCAATTTCAAAATTTGAAATCTTGAATTTCAAATGAAAAGGAAAGTTGCATGGATTTCAAATTAAGCTTTATTATAAATAAGAAGAATTTGATTCAAATTTAAATTCAAAATTTTTAAGTTTTCAAACATGAAATTTAAACCAAATCCAGATTTGAAATCTAAATCCATGATTCCACTGAAGCACTACCCATTTGGATAGTAACATCTCTGATAGTTTTTTTGATAATTCAAAAGTGCATGATATAGATCAAATAAGATATTAATGGGAATGAACACAATGACCAAACTGTATCAAATGGCATTCTTGTAACTTTTACATGAATAACATGTATTTAATTAATGTGATGTTATTATTTCAAAAAAATTAATGTGATGTTATTTTTTTAACACAGTGCTATAAAATATTCATAGAAACAAATACTCCGTAGCATGTATCGTTAGTTTTTTCATTTAATGCGCCTGATTCAATAACTCCTTTATTTGATAAACCTTTGATCAATTTGCTTGAGCTTGCCATGTACTATATTCGTTTTTAAATAGTTGTCCAATTTTGACTTGTTGCAGTAAATGATTTTCATCCTTTGAACTTTAATGATATTAAATACATATGATATATTAATTAAATAAAATAATATTTTGAAAATATTTTTAAAAATCTAATAAATTTTTTTTGTATCAATATTTAATATCACTTCAATTTAATGTATGCTCAATGGTTGCCAATTTTAAATGAGAAAAGGTCAAAATATAAAAAATGGGTGAATATTCAAGGACGAAAGTAGTAATCAGTATTCTACATCTGACTGTTGTTCATGCCACATATCGCATTGGACTTGACGATAGGTAGTGTTAGCCTTGGACCATTTAATTTGCATGTTCATTTTCCCTATCCTCATATGCAACAGTAATAATTTATGTTGAGTGTCAAAGAGGACAAAAAAGAAAAACCACATCGCTGTTCAAGCCTTGGTCCAACATTATCACAAGGCAGAATGCTCTTACCCAGTGGGAGATATTACCCATTCATGGGTAAATGACTTCCCAGCGATGGAAAGATATTACCCAGTCATGACCGTTGGAAGTCATTTAAGGTTGATTCTTTCCTTGTTTGGAAGTCAACCTCCCACCCAGCGATGGGAAGCTTGTACCCATCGATGGGTAGGTGACCGTTGGCTTCAAAACTGAAGGAAAATTGACTTACCAATGATGGGTAAGTCCCAACATCGATGGGAAGCTAATATTCGCAGATCCCAAATGTATTCAATCCCATAAATTAAGCCAATGACCCCTTTAATGTATTGGTCCGTTGGAGCCTATTTTGGCACTATAAAAAGGGGTGTTTGGGTCTGCTTTTCACATCAACTCACTTCACAATTCTCCTACTTTCATTGCATTCAAACAACATATTTTTCCATAGCTTTTTAGAGCCAATTTGTGTGAAGTTTGAGTTGTTCTTGAGCGTACTTAGTTTACTCATCATCTACTCTTAAAGAGAGTCTTGTTCTTGAGTGTTTTTAGTGTTGTATACACGTTAAGGGAAGCTTGTTTCCCTTGGTTGTACGAAGGAAAGGTATTTTCCTTCGGGTTGAAGTCTTGAGTGTGGTATCTCCGAGTAAGTGTTGTTGAGGCTCGTGGGACTCGAGTTCTCAGGTTGTAACGGTTTGTTAAGCACTCGTAAGCTTAACGGAAATAGTGTAGCTCGAGAGAGTCTCTCGGAAGACTAGATTAGTCACACGTTGTGGTGAACCAGTATAAATATTAGTGTGCTCCCTTTACGCTTTTTACGCTCTTTACGTTTCACGTTCTTAATTTTTTTTATTCCTGCAATTTCTACGATCAAACGCTATTCACCCCCCCCTCTAACGTTGGTCACTTATTCTAACAATCTTGATTGAGTTGAAGAACTTGATTGCAGTGACACGGCAAAACATTCATGGCAAAGGAAATAATTCCAAGAACTGTCAATTCGACTAATGCAAAGGCACCTCAAATGACCCCAATATTGGTGGCAATTCAAACATGGTTCCATCACAACGAACTCATTTTTTATTTTGCAAAAATCAAAGGTTCGGAGAGAACTTCCAATCTCCGATTTATGTGAATGACGTACATGTTAGTACTTGGTTGAAAAAATGTACTTTTACTTTTAAAATATAATAATATAACCACAAGCTAAAAAAAGCATTTATGATCAAACATATTGGTCAAAGCCTTACACAATTTAATCAATTTAAATAAATAAACTTTGATTTATACTCAAATTATATATAATTGGGTAAAGTAAAAATATTTAATAAAAGGAAAAAAATTAAAGTAGAAGTAAAACATTGAGAATATACCAAAATCTGACTTTCATATTTTTATTGCCGAAATAGGAGTTAAAATGCATTTACATTACCAAACGTGGTCATGTACATTATCAAAAAGTATAGTAATGTGCATGATATGTATGGTGATTAGGATATTTAATTAATTATTAGTATTTATTATTTAATATTATTTAATTAATAGGGTTTAGGGTTTAGTATGGGCCCGAGCCCATTAGGGTATCATATTACTTTCTATATATTGTAATCCTTCCCCATTATAATGCAGTCAATCAATAATCAAAAATTTTCTTAATCTCTCGTCTATCTTTTCTTGGAGCTCGGAAACGCTCAAAGTTTTCCTTCTCTTTTTGCCTCCCCTTTCTTGGAGCCCGAAGACGCTCGAAGTTCTTCATTATCCCGATACGATATTCGTATCAATTGGTGCTCTTATCGAGAGAACTTGCCAAAAAAACAGAAAAAAATCATTTTTTTCTTCCGGATCAGATCAATCCATCTAATTTACATCAAGAATTGAGAAATAGTCGGCCTTTGCATCCTGATTTGAACAAGTTGCTGCCATTTGGAAATAGAAGAAAATAGATTAAAAAACAGATCGGCGTAGAGCTGAAAAAAGACATCTGTTTTATTCATATAAAACATCAATCACTGCCGCTGTCCTCTTCAAACAATCGGCCAGATTACGGGTTTGTTTCACCGCCACTAAAATGCAGCCGTTGTCCAAGTTCTCCTTTCCGTCGGTGCAGCCACTATAGGCAGAAGATCATCCCTGGTTTGTGCAAGAGAAGACCAAATTGCGTTGCAGAATTAAACTAAAATGGGAGCCCATTTATGATTTGTGTGGTGCGGCCTACTAATTGGTGCATAAGGGGATATTTTCTTTCAACTAATCCGTACGAAAAATTCTCCACCCAGACTTTTCCAGGTAATTTGGATTATTAGGGAGTATTTTTATGATATTTTTGTGGAGTGGTATTTATTTTGACAATGAACTCGGTGTTGGACAAACTTCTTGGTTTGCTAGAGGACGTTCTTTATGGAAAAATTGAGTATGATGAAGGGGTGTGTTTGATTTATGATCAAGTGTATGAAATTATTATGAAGCTCCGGTCGATCCATAATTTTGAAGGTCAAGTTGATTATGATGCGTTCGACGTAGAAATTTTTTGCTCGGTACAAGATTTGGTTCGCGGACCTCGAATTGTGCCAAGTCAAATTCCTTTTGAGTTACAAATTTTTAGAGCACATATTCTGGGTATTATACGGAAAGTGACAGGGACTCCACTTTCTCCACCAACGTTGCCCCCAACATGCGACGGAACCAAACCCGTGCAGTGGTTAGCTACGGTATGTGAGTATTTCCAGTTTTTATGAAGTTCCTTTAGTTGATCGTTTGAACCGTGTGACATCAATGTTAGAGGGCTCTGCCTTGGCTTGGTTTAATTGGCGTATGCGTGGCGGCTTGATTGATGGTTGGGAGGATTTTGTTAAAAAGTTCCAAATACGATTTGCTCCGCTACATGATTTGGATTATGTTTGTTTTGAGAAGACATCAAAGAAGTCTAGAGACACATTTGCCCACATGGTAGAAAACGCCAACACACTCCCCACCCCGACTGTGGAGGACACAAATGATCTAAAGGAATCAAGCGAGGAATCTTTCATCAAGAAGGACAATGATAGCGCGGGTCTGACGTCATTGACAATGATGGTGGTGTTATTGATGGAGATGATGGTGCTACTATTACAAGTGATAAGCTATCCTACAAGCCAAATTCTACACCTCGTGAATTACAGGTGCCACTAAATGCCCTAATGGGGGTAGAAATTGCAAAGTATGACGTTCTAGAATGTGTCGACAAGGTGGCTAGTGAAAATTGTAACCAAGCGGCCCAGTTAATTTCTTTGGATACCATCAAGTTGTTTGATCTTGTCAAGTCTGAGCACCTGGTCTCGAAGAAAATGATTCGACGAGAGTTTGGTCTTCACTTTTATTTATGCCTATATACTTCACCCGAGAAGCCTCTTGAAGATTGGTCAGCAAATGGATGTCTCTTATGGTTCATCATGTTCTCACATATCCAAAAGCATGAGTGGGATCCTCCACCTTGAGGACAAGGTGGTTTTTAAGGGGGTGGGAATGATATGTATGGTGATTAGGATATTTAATTAATTATTAGTATTTATTATTTAATATTATTTAATTAATAGGGTTTAGGGTTTAGTATGGGCCCGAGCCCATTAGGGTATCATATTACTTTCTATATTTTGTAATCCTTCCCCGTTATTATGCAGTCAATCAATAATCAAAAATTCTCTTAATCTCTCGTATCTCTTTCCTTTGGAGTCCAGAAACGCTCGAAGTTTTCCACCCTTCTTTACCACTTTTTCTTGGAGCTTGAACAACGCTCGAAATTCTTCCCTATCCCGATACGATATTCGTATCAGTGCACGTGTACTTTGCTACATTACATTCACATTACTACAGTGCGAACTCATATTTCGAAAAAAAACAATAAAAAAATATTTAAATACTTTTTCTATATTTTAGTGAAAATGTTTAGTTTTGTGGTTGCCAAACACATGTACGGGATGAGATCGTAAGAGCAACTCCAAAGCAGCTGGTAAAAGTGAGCAAAGTGTTAAAAATAAATGATAAAGCTTTTACTGTACACAAAAAGCATCTCCAACAGGTAGTCTATTAAATAGACTACAAGCTATTTCCTCCTCCTCGTCTTTCATATATAGAATTTACTGTAGATAGTGTATACACCTATTTGCTTGGCTGGACGGACGAAAAACTCTGGAACACTCATCTGTGTTGCTCCTCTGCTTTTATTGTATGCACTTCTCTGTGGTTCTTCTTGATCGGAAGAAGAACTAGGCAAGAAGTATGTCTCTTCCTCATCGCTCCTCTACATGCAAGAATTCTGCAGCAACGCTGTTTTTTATTTTGCATCCCTTCAAATTAAATAAATTAAAGCCTATGCGATTTATCTAGGACTCTCCTATTCTGAGTTGCGTACCTCTTAATGGATTGGTTCATTGGTGTTTTTAGATTTTCGGTGATGCACAGAACATGTTTGATGAAATTTTCAACTCAAAAAATATGAAGGGTCTATATTATACCTAGTGTGGTTGGAAGCATCAAATATATTTGAAAGCTAAAACACTGTTTACAAGCTATTTAGGTTTATGGCCCTATTTGGCAATAGGGGTGTATTTGTTGGTTGGAAGCATCAAAATAAGATATTTGATGGTGTGGTTGGAAGCATCAAATATATTTGAAGCAAATATCGATATATTTGAATTTGTATTTGTTTAATTTTTTCCAATACGAATGCGAATACGAATATGAGACGAATTCAAAATAAGATTTGAATAAGTATTTGATTAATATTCGAATAGTTATCGAATCATAAACAAATATTTGAATAATAATACTATGTAATTTATATGATGGACTAACATCAATTTGTAATTTAACTTACGATACTCTTTATACTATATATATTCCGTATATAAAAACATTAATACATTTTCATCTTACACAAATTATATTTTATAAAATATAACTATTAAAAATCATATGCTTTAGATTTTTGTGTTACGTTAATTTACTGAATTCTTAGTATTTTAAATACACTTTATACTATATTACTTTGCTTGACTTTTGATGTTGAAAACAAGGTCTGTGTATGTGTGTTCTGATCTGGTCTGATCTGATTAATTATGATTTAATTTAAAATTTCAAATCAATAATTTAATTTGACTTTATAATAACATTTGAAAATTGTAATGATAATTCATATTATAATATAATCAATATTTTTTATTTAATGATTATTTTTTAATAAAATAAAAATAGTTAATTCATATATTAGAATAATCATTCATATTATAATGTAATAATATTTTTTATTTTATGATAATTTTNTTAAAATTTCAAATCAATAATTTAATTTGACTTTATAATAACATTTGAAAATTGTAATGATAATTCATATTATAATATAATCAATATTTTTTATTTAATGATTATTTTTTAATAAAATAAAAATAGTTAATTCATATATTAGAATAATCATTCATATTATAATGTAATAATATTTTTTATTTTATGATAATTTTTTTGTAAAATTAGAATTATACATTAGAATAAATATTTAATTTAGATTTACATTAAAAAGTAATTAAATTTAGATAATCAATATATAGAAGAGATAGTATTTTTATTAAAATATCTCATCCTTATAAAAGATCAAAAGTTTAGAAACTCAAACTACAAGCAGCAATAAAAATATATTTTAAAAATAGAATTAGATTGATATTGTCAATGTATTTTAAAACTAATTTTTCCGACGTCTAATAATTAAGGATTACTTTCTCAGTTTTCTATTTAACCTATTTCTAAAGTTTATTCTTTTTCATTTTTAAGACCAATAATAATAATAATAATAATAATAATAATAATAATAATAATGATGATGATGATGATGATGATGATGATGATGATGATGATGATGATAATAATAATAATAATAATAATTATAATAATTATAATAATAATTATAATAATAATAATAATAATAATAATAATAATAATAATAATTCTTGATGAGATCTGATTTTAATAAGTCCTTATCTGATCTGATCTGATTGGATTTGATCTGATCTGATAGGATCTGATCTGATTGGATCTGATCTGATCTGATTCGATCTGATCTGATCTGATCTGATTCGATCTGATCTGATCTGATCTGATTCGATTTGATCTGATTTGATCTGGTCTGATCTAATCTGATCTGATTTTAATAAGAATGAGAAAAATTAAGAAAAAATAAGTTGAACGGAACGGGGCCTTATTAGTTAGATGTTGGCTGTTTATGTTGGCTGGTTTGAATGGCTGATTGAGTTGGCTGTTTTGACCGGCTGTTTCTGTTAGCTGTTAAATTTTAAGTGTTTGGCAACTTTTGCTGTTTATAGTTAGCTGTTTGTAAGTGAAATTATATAAAAGGACATCCCTCCATTTATGTTAATTTGTATTCAATTTTATTTTTTTTTTAATTTTGATAAAATACGCAGAGAAGCATAATTCCCCACCATGGTTGATGTTTCGTTTTTGGAAGAACAATTGTTAGTCGGTTTAGTCGTTGTGCCCACGCCTTAGAGGGGGGGTGAATAAGGCGTTTGAAAATCTTTTCGGAGTTTGATAAAAACGGTGTTGGCAAATGCGGAAGCAATAAGTAAAACGCAAAAAAAAAGCGTAAATAAAATGCACACCGATTTTATACTGGTTCGGGAACTCCCTACTCCAGTACCTTAAGGCTCCTCCTTAAGAATTTCTGAATCCACTAAGTCTCGGTCTCTTGAACTCCGTCAAAGCCCCGCACTAGTTTGGCAAACAACCCTTGCCAATAGGATTCACTCCGAGATTTTACAACGGCTATCTCGTACCGTTCCCCCAAGGATTTCTAAGGCTATCCTTGAACCTTTACCCAAGGATTTATACGGCTATCCTTAACCGTTACAACGTGAGAATTTAACGGCTATTCTCGACCGTAAGAAGGTGTGTTTGAAAAACACAAACAAGAGTTCTACACAACGGCTTGAATATAAAAATGAAGAACAAAACTTAGCCGGTGTAGAAGGAAAGTATACTCTCTCAAAAATGCAATTCAAACTTATGAATATGAGAGTATATAACTAGAAACACAAGCTCAAAGTGTGTGTATAAAAATCAGGA